>JZKD02S2290539.1:141635-152794 GCA_000966675.3 Picea glauca
AAAAATGTATAATAATATATATTACAATAATTAATTTTAAAAAATTTAAATAAATTTTTCTATATTATATATTTATTATTATTATTATATAAAATTATTTATAATATTAATTATATAAATGGTATCCCTATTTAAGAAGGATAATATGAGATATTATCTTCTATATTTGTTATTATTATATAAAAAAATTATAATATTTATTATATATTTATTATTATTATTATATAAAATTATTTATAATATTAATTATATAAACGGTATCCTTATTTAAGGAGGATAATATGAGATATTATCTTCTATATTTGTTATTATTATATAAAAAAATTATAATATTAATTATACCAATTGGATATGTGAGAAAAGGATCTTAGTGAAAGGACTCTAATCAAAGGATGTCAATCAATTCTACTCAAAATGACTTTAAGGAAGAAGTTACACCCTACTAGCACACCAACTAAAAGAGGACATGGAGCTTCGAAATCATGACTCCTCCATTCCCTCCAATGTTGTATTGGAAGAAGTTGTCAATAGTCATGCGTTTCACTAACTCTTAATTTTCTTTAAATTTATTAGAATATTATGCATCTTTTTCAAAATATACAACTTTAATGATTTCTAGGATGTTTTTCTGCTTTTTTACATATAAAGAGTTGTTTGTTTTACTTCAAATAACAATAATATATTTTTATTGTTTAGCTTAACTAATTTTTTTTTTTTTCAAATTTCAATTATATATAAATAATAAACAAAATATAATAATTTATATTATTTTATTCAAACTTAAAATAACATATAATAAACTAATTTTCAAAAATTTGAATTAGTTTCTAATTCGAATTCAGGAGATGGTGGTTGTAGCATCAACGTTGGTGGTCCTTGTGATGATGCTCCTCGACTTTGATTTCCCCGAGTCCTAACCATCTTGAATAACTGAATCTCCATCCAACCAAAAACTTATTAGAAAAGGGTTTAAGGTATTCAACGTTTTACTCAAACTTATACTTGCAAACATAGGGTTAGGCGTAAATTCTTTATACTTGTCTGTAAACATACATTACTCCTATAAGGTAAATGGCTAAAGGTTAGGGTTAAAGTATCTAAGTTTAGTAACTTTCTCCCTGTAAGCACTAACTCTCTCTCCTTACTAGCTATGTTGGTGCTGCGAGGTACTCGTCAATTACCCTAACTTACCTAATTAAAAAGTGTCTAACCCTTCCAGTAAGTTGATTAAATTCTTGACTAGAAAAAGTAGATCGCTTAGATGTGTATAACGACTTTCAATGGGATTTATTCCTTGATCAAAGAACCATCAATGTGCTTGAATTGCTGGACAATGAGGGTTTTTATCAATGCTCTTTTCTCAAAATGGGACAATCAATGAAATTAAACTCATGCTAACAAATCAATTCAAGTTAACCAAGTGTGAGATAACAATAAATCGGTTACTTGATACTTAAAGTTGTAAATTGTAGATTAGATTACCAACTTTCTCAAGTGAAGTTCCAACGAGTCATTCCTAGTCTTTAAACAAGTTGTGAAAGATCACTAACTAATTCCAGCTTAATATTCAATTAACATTAAATTCATGAACTATCTCGATTCTCAACATGAAATTTATATTGCAAATCAATTCCAATTTGTGAAAATGGAGAATGATATTTGCTTAAGGTTTTAATAAACCAATTTTAATCTTGTTTGTGAAACATGTGTTAAAAAATTGTTATCTTAAATTTAAATTTATTATTTTAAATTTAAATGTTTGTGAAACCATATTTATTTTAAATTCAAATTGTTATTTTAAATTTAAATTCATAAGAAAATAAACTGAGGGGTAGGCATAATAAACCGAGGGATATTAACAATTTATAATAAGAAAATAACAATTTAAATAAAATAAATGAAATAATAAATAAAAATAATAAAAAAAATGTTTGAATAGGGGTAGGCATCATGGGAACTCGCATGAGGCCCACGTGCCTCTTGCTCCTTCACTGACCTAACCTAGCTTTCATCATGCCTTTTCAAAAACCCTACTCCTACACTCACGCTTCTCATTCTTCCTCGGCTAGGCTTCTCTACCTCTGCTCACGGTTAGGGTTGCATATTCACAAGATAAAATAACGTTGTTATGTCAATGCTTCCCCTAATTTTCTCATTGCAATTCCGGTATTGTAGCTCTACTATAGTTATGGTCTTGCAGTTCGTTGGACAACGCCATGGTTTCAAGTTCGACTGTTAGGCTGACTTCCCTCTTGCCTCTGCGTGGTTCAGGATAAGGGCAACTACCTAGATTCCAGGTCGACCACCTGAAAGGCACAATCGTGGCTACTCGACCGACCTATCTCAAGGGTTTTCTCTCCACGGCTTGGGATGTAGCGTGATGTTCCCCCCCCCTCCCACATTTGCAATGCTAGTCTCGGGTGCTTGAAGTTGTAACGATCTCGTTGTTATGACATCAAGCGTCATATAACCGACATTTTTTTTTTAGCGTTAAAAAAAACACATCTCACTTAATTAGCAACGTCATCAATAGATCATTCACATGTATAAACGAAACAATATTAATGCATTAATAATCATTTACGACATAATGCTGACACATCATCATGAACCACGACACACATATCAAGGTATTAACACGTGAATTATCAACAACCCAACATCCTTGCATTCTACAATTAATAACGATGCATAACAATACAAGTCTTAAAAGCTCAACGCATCTCATAAGGACAATAATTAGATAACACCAAGAACACATAAGATAACATAACGAATCGTAAGAAACATAAATATAATCACAAGAATCACCTAATATACTACCCACCCAACCTACCCTGCAAGGTTAGGACCTCCAAGACACATAAGCAACGCTCAAGCCCAGGTTCCCATCGATTTTGACCATTTAAGGTCTCAGGGTTGGCGACTATTCTGAGGAACAAGGAGGTGTCTACATCCCACTGGCACAATCAAGTCCAAACTAACTACGCTAAATCAACATCTATGATCATCTAATTCATCAATTCATTGATCCTAAACATTAATTAACCATGGCGCAACAAATTCAAGTAATCAATTGATCATACATCATCTGTTTGCACGACTCATCATAACGACATTAACTTCAGGACGCAAAACATAATGATTTCCTTACTAAAATAATCATGCATCATCATATGAAGAGCATCGAGTAATCAAGATAAACATGGTACATCCAACATCATTCCAATGCACAAGCAATCCATTATTAATTCACAACAAATCAATGGCGCAAGGTAAATATTCATTAACTTTTTATGGTGCCCAATAACTACAATCATTCAACCATCATATATTCTATGCGCTAGAAACCTAATATCTAAACAATCATACAATACATTATAATTTCAGTGTGCGCAAGGATTCCAATTACTTAGCTAGTCCTAGATCATTATTAAAATCATGGCGCAAGTGAACTAACAACTTAATCATTCATCAATCAATAATAATCATTGCGCAAGGAACTCTAAAAATGCAATCAGTTGTACAATCAACACAGGTTCATGGCGCTAGAGTAAATTAGTTACATAACCATCCATAAATTACATAAACTCCATTGGTGCAAGAGATCTAAGATCTAAAACCATCATTTAATACATAAAATCCATAAGCCTAAGATGACTAAGATCTAACCATCATACATTAATTTATTTAATGACGCTAGTAAGGGTTGTTAATCCATCATATGACAACATAAGTGAAGGCGCAAGAGTATCATCCGTTAATTCATTGCACAAAGGATCTAAGGTCCGAAATTCGTTCACCATATCATAAATTCATTACGTGAAAATAATCTAAAGTCTATAAAATCATTCCTTACATCATGGGTTCGCTGTGCGCAAGAAGTCTGGTGTATAACATCCTAGGTTGCAGTAATATCTCAATGCACGCAAGGAAATGATTTAAATAGACAATCATACACAATTTAAAATGGTGACGCAAGTATCAAGAATTTATTCCATAATAGTCAATGCACAATCTTTAACAATTAAAGACGATATAACTACACCCTAGTGGAAACAACATTAACAAGAGCCCTTAAAGGAAACAATAGTAAGGAAGGCAATGAACCTCAAAGGGGAATTAGAATTAAAAGAAGCGACAGTCCTATTAATGGATTCACATTAAATGAAGGAATAAACCTTTCCTTAATTTAACTCAAGCATACAATAAGCAATAAATTAACCATATAATCTCAAATTTAACCATAACCCTTATGGAAACAACATTAAGAAAGGCAATAACCTTTATAATGGAATAATATTAAGAAGTAGTAGCCCTTGATAAAACAACTCTTAAATAATAATAAAAATCAATGGTAGGATCTCTCCGTTTGTAAATAGGCAGAAAAACGCAGATCAAATTATAATTATAAAAAAAATCCATGTAAGCAAGTCTCGTGGCAGAGTACTGACCATTTAAGGTATTGGGAAAAACGCTGAGCATTAATTCAACCCGACAAATTGAGGGAAAACGCTGGTAAGAGGTAATCTGGCTGGTCAACAGTTAGGCGGAGATTCCTTCTCGTAGTTGGGCGAAAATGAGTAGAGCGAAACATTTTCCCACGCAAGGGTAGGTAAAACGTAGGATTGTTTCCCCACGGGCTGGGCACATACTTACTCATGGTAACGTAGAAATAACTTAGCACAAAAACTGCACAGGTTGATGGTCGATCCGGGTGGTTTCCTCCACAAAACGCAGAGGTAAATTTAACATCCAAAACGGATGGGAAAGGTTGTCGAATTGGGTGTTTTCCTCCACAACATGCAGAGGTAAGTTTAACACCCAAAAACACATGGGAAAGGTGGTCGAAATGGGCAGTTTCCTCCACAACACGCAGAGGCAAGTTTAACACCCAAAAACACATGGGAAAGGTGGTCGAAATGGGCGGTTTCCTCCACAAAACGCAAAGGTAAAAGATGGGACAACGTAGAGATAGACACCCCTCTAGAAACGCAGGGAAGAAGAAGGAGTGCCAAAGGTTTCCAGGAAAACTCATAAAAGAAACAGTGAATAAAATCGCCCCCCGGAGGGAAACGAATTTGGGTGAATCCAAGAAATTTCGCAGAGAAGAATCAAGGAAAACAAATTTCCGCCTAATGAACTGATTAGCTGGGCGAGTTCATGTGGCTGGATCTGGGTTATTCATTGATCCCATGCAAGCCCAAGGATTGTTAAACATACTCATCTGGTGGCAGCGCCATTGATACTCAATACATACACATATCCCTTAATCTAATTGGAGACTATTTCTAGACTTGCATCGCATGGTAAATTAGACAGTGGTGATGAATGCCAAACACATCCAAGGGAAGAATTTGATACTACTTTGGCACACACACATCAAGCTCGGTTACGCAATGACCAGTCTCACAATGCTTATTCCAGAGGATCAGAAAAATCTAGTAAGAAGACTCAAGGCTAAGCATCGTTCCCAAGGTCAATAAGCAATGGCATTGTCACAAGTATGATGGGGTAATTATGTAAGAATAGGAAGACGAAAATACCCCTAAACAGAAAGAAGAGATTACTCTCCTTGGCATAATTCAATAAAAACATATAGGAATTTAATAACCAGATCACAAAAACATGAATGGGCCTCGTACTAATGTATTGATTTAAAGTGGCTCCAAAAACACAAGTGATAAAATTTTCATTCAATGATAAGGTAATAATCAACGATATTCTGAATACCAATGGTTGCGGCATTTATCAAAACTAATTAAAATTCAAAACCTTTACAATGTAATACGAATAAAATACTGTATCTGGCGATTTGAATTTTGAAGGTGTCCTCCCATGATCTCGCTCCATCCATCTCCCCGCTTGCTAATCACGACGACCTCACTGGTGCCTTCCAGCCAACGCTAGGGGTACTCTTCTTCACCCTTAGCCCCCCCGAGTGGAAAATGGGCCACACACACAAACTAGAGAAAGATAGCTCCCATCTTGCCTCTCAAGGTTGAGCTACCACTCTCTATCCGAGTTGGGTATCCCAACTCCCATAAGAAAAATCAGTCAAGAAAAATATCGACAACATAACCTTACGCCTACCAGACGTGATCCATTCCCCTTCTCTGCCATTTCTTTTATAGAGTTCTCTTAGTGTCTAGTTGCCAAAATGCACATTAAATTCTTTTTGTTAAAATTTTATTAGGAATATTTTCCCTCGTACACTTGTCACTCGATCCCTTAGTTGCATCGAAAATTCATTTAATTAATTTGATTAAATTGCCAAATTCCCTTACCCACCTAAAAGTGTTCCTAAAAACGCTCCTCAATGTCCCTTTATTCCCTCACAATCCCTTAATGATTGACGCCTTTCTTAAAGCTTAGTTAAGTTCATTTTAGGAAAGTTCTCAATACTAGATTCCTTCTACGTTCCACATTCCTTTTGCAATTAATTTCCCCTTTTGTCTAAGTTCAAATTTAGCAAGTTTTGCACATAAACAATAATTAATCCTTTAAATAATTTAATCCTCCATTTAATTCTAAATTTGATTTTCCCCCCTTTAAATTCTAATTTGATCCCCCCCCCCCTTGATTAATTGGTTAATTAAATTTTTGTCCTCATATCCTACTTAGACCTAGGCTTTAATTTCAACTAGGCTTAGCAAATTTTTAAGGGAAAAGTTATAATTAATATACTTTACTGATGCATAATTATTTTAAGGCTGACCATGTCAAGGTAAGATATTGTTTTCTAGGTACATAGGTTCATTAACTTACTAGTGTTTAACCACGACGTGCCCTTCAAGATGCACTACGTGCTCCAAGGGTGCCACTCGCCTTCATTCAAGTTTCATCTATGCAACGTGCCCTTCAAGATTCACTATGTGCTCCAAGGGTGCCACTCGCCTTCATTAAAGTTTCATCTATGCGACATGCCCTTCAAGACACACTATGTGCTCCTAGGGTTCCACTGTCCTTTTGACTGATTTTGGTAGACGTCCGCCCTTGGAGTCAATACTTCGTCGAGCAACCTTCTGGGAGACTAAGGGCCTATAAGGAATAAGGACCTTGCCTTATTGCGTACCCCTTAGAATCATCATGAGCGACTATCACAGTCTGCCCTCATGGCATCGTGGATCTCTTGAACTAGGTAATCATTAACCTACAGTTTGAGCCATGATGGGACTGCTAGTAGGCTGTGGAAGGGATGCTGCCACACCTCTCTCTCAATATATTTGGTTGTCATGCGTGACCCCTTTACTCCAAATGTGAGTTTGGTTAGCAAGCTATCGTCAGCCTGCATCCATCAACGAAACATGTCAGCGATCCAAAATCAACATCATAATATAACAGTCATATGTCACATATGCAATAACATAATGCTCAAACCATAAGCAATCCACTCCCTGAATCGATCGGGAGTCCAAGGAGGTCCATCGATGCCATCGACATCCTCAATCAGTCCAGAGTCCTGATCACTCAGGAGAAACCAGTCAATAGCACCTGTCGATACAATACAACCAAATAACATATCATCATATCCACAACATCATCATAATCCATAAGTGAAACAGTCAATCATAAAATGAACTAGATCACTTGCACATAAGTGTCCTCAAAGAATAAGTCCAATCAGGTGTGCGCAAGAGTAGGATGTTACATAAGCCATGTAAAGTTTAATGGATATTGGCCCTAAGGGCCAATATACCACGTAGTGCTACTATTCCCTCACAGGCTCCTCCCTTGGTGATTGGCGCTTGGTCTCGGCCCTTGTCGACTCTCCTCTTGGCACCTGGTGTGTGCACTTGATGATTGGTGTTGTTGGCCCTTGGTCCTATGCGTAGTGTAAGAAGTATGATCTTGGTGGGATTCCTCCTCATTTCTTTGTGTAATGGTGCTCGCTCTTGGGTGCTAATTTAGTGTTGTTTGTGGCTTATCGATTCAGTGTTGTGTTGACTTAATATGGCCGTGTAGTGCACTTATTCTCCATCGTGGGATGTCTCCTCAGTGCCCTATGTATAGGTGTTGTCTTGTGATTTGGCCTTGATGAATGATACACCCAATAATTTATCCCAATAGGTTGCATAATATCTTCATTGACCACACTATGCACTCTATGTTGGAAGTCTTCTTTATGATTAACACTGTCTCGTGCACTTGGCTAATGGTGGTGGTTTTTGTTGGATTATGATGCATTGTGCACAGTCTGCGCCCCTTGTGAACACTATTGGTGGGATTGGGTGCTTGTGTTCGGTGACTTGTGCGATGAATGGGGTGTTTGATAGTACGTGATGTTAGTTCGACTCAGCTTCTGGTTTGAGTATAAAAGCCCAAATTTTATCCCAATAAGTGGCAGAGTTGTTATGTTGGTTAGCGCATGGTATACACAACATTGACACCTGAGGAGACGCATTAATCACTTGTTGTTGGCTTGTGGACTCATCCCGGCGCTTGGGATGTGCTCTCGATGATTTTGGCAAGTGTCGTCTTGTGACTTAATCTTAGTTCTTGTGATGTGAATGACTAAAGGAGTCGAGCTTGATAACCAAAACGAGTGGTGCATGGTTATGGCTTGTGGGTTCTCTCCCTCGGTGCCTCACACTTGGAATTGAGCTCAAATATGACTTGGTTGCGTTGATGGTATGGAAAATAATGACTTGGAGTTTGGATAATAAGAATCCAATTTTTCTTTTAATATATATATTTTCTATTTTTTTTTTGCATCTAACCCTTATTCCCTTATTCATGATGTCTATGTGCCTTGCAGTTGCAGGTAGAGGTCATTATGAGTATATAGGGGGCTAAACCAATAACATGTGGCTAAGACCATAGGTGGGAAGGGTGGAATGAGTCTCTTCTCTATTTTATCCTCATCTAAGTTTGGAATTACTATTTGGGGTGTTTTAGGGTGATTCCCAATTCTGGACTATGTTCAAAATCTGGGTTGGTTCTGATTGTTTAATGATTCTTCTTAAATGTTTTATGGGTTGTTTAAATTTTTGGTTACAGCGATTAGGACAATATATCTAAACTTTATGTCCCAAGGGTGGTTAGGCCCTAGTCCCAGTTTTGGAAATGGGCTCTGATACCATTTGTAGCAGCCAAAAAGACTTTAAAACTAGAGTAAATCTATATTTCTGCTTAACCATGATACGGGATTTCTTTCATCCTGGTTGCAAAATTTAACAACAAAATCTAAACATCACATAGTATATCTATAAATGCTATAACTTGAAATTTCTTTAATTTAGTACAAAAATAATAACTAAAATAATAATTTCATAATTACCTCTTGAAGAAGGTTGTCCTGCTGAAAATGCTTGTTGAAAGTGATTGTCTGAATGTTTTCCTGAAACTTCCCACCTGGAAATTTTTCCTCCTAGCCAGCTAGGAACAGAGCCTCTTCGGCTCCCTAGCTCCAGGAAATTAGATTCGCTGGCCCCTGAGCCCAAAATCCCAACAACCAGTCCACTAGCCCTAAATCTTCCTTCAATTTCCCTCCAATTCCCTTTCTCCCATTTCCTTTTCCAATCCTCTTTTCCTCTCTCGATCCCTCTCTCGATCCCCCTCTCCCCCTTCCCAACCTCCTTTCTTATCCCCTCTCTTGAATCCTCCCCCCATTTAATCCCCATCTGCCTTATCCCCCCATTAATTATTTCACCTACCTTTTTAAAAATAAAATAATAAAAGATTCAATCTAATTATTTAAATAATTAATCTAACTTACCCTAAATAAATTACAATCATTAATTAATAATGTTGGGTTGTTACACAAACCATGTGCATGAAACAATTACTTGTTAAACAAGAATCTTATTATTGGTTGGAGAAGACTATATCAACACGTGCCCAACTTTGTTAAGCCCTTTAACTGGCCCATAGTTGTAGTTTAACAACTTTTAATGGATTGTCCAAAACCCTATGTGAATTAAGTTTGAATGTGATTTAATGCATTATTGGAATTAAATGGATTGTCCACACCCCTTGTCTTTGGAATTAAGTTTGAAATTTGATTTAATACATTAGTGTTGTAATTTTTTTTCAGAAATAAACCTTCTTATTAAATGAGTCTTAGTATGAATTACATAATGAATGTCAATATGGAAAACTTGTGTGGCATTTTCAAGAGATTATAATAATTAAAGATAGTGCTGGCTTCTTTATCTTATAATATTTTTTTCCATGATTATCTGGGTTGTTCTTCGTGACTTAGTTTTGAGTGGTATTATTATTTACTTTTAGTGTTATTAGATATTAAGTTTAAAACATTTTCATTCATATAGTGTTTTTTACCATAACTTTTTAGAACGTTTTTAACTATTGGATTTTTTTTTTTCCTTTTCTTCTTTCGACATGTCTTGGGATATTATTTTCCTTTTCTTCTTTCGACATATCTTGGGATATTTTTTTCCTTCTCTTCTTTCGACATATCTTAGACGATTTTCACACAATTATTGACATTGTCAATGATTGCAATTCTTTGTTTGTATAGAGTTATTTTTCTAATTGTCTTCAATTCTATTGGTTATATTCTTACTTCAACAAAGAGTATTTTGCAAGTGATGTATCTTTACTCTTAGACAACTTGTTATGAGGGTGATTTTTTGCACTCATTCACATTGATACCATATTCAATTATGAAAATACTTGGTTCCCATACTTTACAACTATAAATGGATATTGGCATTATGAGCATTTGAAAGAGGGAGTCCAACATTTATTAGTGTCAAAGTTTTGTTATTCTACACTATTTTGTACTATTTTGTAGTAAAAAATAAGATCTCATTAAAATTTGGGTCCAAATAATTATTGTTTTAAGCTATTTCTTGTGATTATCTTTGACATTAATTTGTGATGGTTTCATTCCTTTTCAGAGTGAAAAGATCATTATCAAAGTTTTTGTTCCTTAAAAAACAATATCACATGATATCTCAAATAAAGTACATTTTGTTGGGACTCTCACTTTACCCATGATTTCTATAAAACCAATTGCATAGATGGCCAACATTTTCACCCAATAAAGTGTTAACACCCTACTCTATTATATATTATGCAAACTCCGTGTGTTTGGTTGTTGAGCTAATTCTTTATGACACTTGTGGTTTAGAAGTTTATCATAATCACTTTCACTATCATATCACACATGAAATATAAAATTTTAAAAGACT
>JZKD02S2290539.1:168515-187711 GCA_000966675.3 Picea glauca
ACTGTGTATGTGTATGATTGTTCATTTGTTCATTACTTATTTACTCTGCAGTTATTGGATAATAATGCTTCATTGATATAACACTTGGATTATATGGTTAAATTGCTCTATTACTTATTCACCCCCCCTCTCAGTAATCCAACAGAGGCTAGATTTATGGAGCTACTTAGGTACGCTCCAAATCTGAACATGGAGAAGCTAAAGGTCAACAAGGTTGTGTTCGACATTAACTTCAAAATCTGTGCGAAGGTGAGGATCCTAATGCCTCAGACATTGCATGATGTAGTCCATAAGGCCCTCATAGCTGAGGAAGAGTTGAACAACGGGGGTCAGGGAAGGACTCTTGCAAGAATGACTGGACTATATGACATTAGGAGCGCAACATCATCAGACACCAACCAGACAAACATCAAGATATCGAGATACATCTAGAGGACCCATGTTCATGACACCATGAAGACCTACTCCTCAGCAGAGGACCCCCTACATAGGACCACCGCATAAACAACAACGTCGCTCGCAACAACAACAATTTAGGCTTGTTCAATAGAACATACCAAGATCTCAGGCTGGTAGGCCAACAACTTCTACTTCAGAGACCAAGAGTACTGGATAGAAGACCGAATGTTGAACATGTGGAGAGCCACATTACCAATGAGACTGTCCGGTTGAGAAGGCCAGAGCGGTTGGATCAACATGACACACTACAGTTGGAGATTTGGGCAAGGCCCACAAGATTCATGCAACAATGAATAAATTCCAGGCTGAGCACCAATCCATTGTGCTCGAGACGTCAGGTACAATTGTCGACCAAACTTTTAGTGTTTTAATAAATATTGGTGCTACAAAGAGCTTTATTTCTAGTGCAACGCTGAAAATAATTAAGGTAAAGGCAGTCAAGCATGACGAGTTTAGATACGTAGAAATGGCATAGGTTTCCAAACAAAAGGTTGGAGGATTAAGGGCTACATAGTGTAGCATTAACTTGGGAGATTTTCTAACAAAGACCAACCTATATGTCACAATCTTAGGATCGTATGACATAATGATCGATATGGATTGGTTGGAATCACATGATGCAATGCTCAACTGTAATATGAAATGATTAAGTTTGATAGATGATGTGGGACAGAGAAGAGTGATTGTAGGAATAAACCAGGGAGTGACCTCGATGTTCATTTCTTCCCTATAGCTACAAAAGAACATGCACAAGGGATGAAAGCTTTATGCAATCTTAGTGCTAAACAAGAAGGTCAAGGCAGAATGATTAGAAAACCTTCCTACAGTACAAGAATTTGTAGATGTGTTTCCAGAAGAGTTACTAGGGTTGCTTCCTGAAACAGAGTTGGAGTTTACAATTGACTTGAAACTTGGAACTGGACCGATAGCAAGAATGCCTTATCAGATGTCAACGCTTGAGTTACAAGAGTTGAAAATGAAATTGAAGGAGTTGTTGGACTTGGGACTCATACGAGCAAGTGTGTCACCTTGGGGTGCACCTGTTATTTTTGTGAGAAATAAGGATGGATTGTGGAGGCTTTGTATTGACTATTGTCAATTGAACAAAGAAACGATCAAGAACCAATATCCGTTGCCAAGAATAGATGATTTGTTCCATCAGATGAAAGGAGCGAATGTGTTTTCAAATATTGATTTGAGATTAGGATATCACCAATTACGAATTAATGAGGAAGATATTCCTAAAATTGCATTTAAGACAAGATTCAGAACTATGAGTTTACAGTTCTACCGCTTAGACTGAAAAACACCCTGGGGGTATTCATGAGCTTGATGAATGGGGTGTTCTGCAAATACTTGGACAAGTTTGTTCAAGTATTTTATTGATGACATACTGATTTATTCTCGGACAAAGGAGGAACATGACATACATTTAAGATTGGTACTACAGTGTCTACGAGAAAACAAATTATACATGAAATTGTCGAAATGTTCTCTTTACCGACCGAAGATTCATTACTTAGGGCATATCATATCTGGTGAAGGTATCGTTGTGGATTCAATGAAGGTAGAGGATATTATGGAATGGCTTGCATTGACAAATGTACAATAAGTACACAACTTTATGGGTTTATCGGGATATTACCGACGGTTCATCGAAGGTTTTTCGAAGATAGCAAATCAGGTCATGGAATTTCAGAAGGAAAACACGAAGTTTATATGGAGCGAGAAATGTGTGGAATCATTTCAAAGTCTCAAGGAGTTGTTGATGACAACGTAGATACTGGAAGTCCCTGACATGGAAAAGCAATTATTGGTATGCACGGACGCATCCAAGGAAGGTTTAGGTGGAGTTTTAATGCAAGACGGTTGAGTGAACACTTACATTTCAAGGAAATTGAGAAAGCATGAGGAGAACTATGCAACACATGATTTGGAGTTATTGGACATTATATATTCCTTGAGAGTTTGTAGACACTATCCGATTGGACAAAAATTTGAATTAAAGATAGATCATTGTGGATTACAACACATATTTAAGCAGAGTGACTTGAACGCATGACATAGGCGTTGGTTAGAATTACTTAGCGAATACGAATTCAAGATTACTTACATAAAAGGTACAGTGAATAGAGTGACATATGCGTTGAGTCGAAGACCACAGATTTCTTTGTAATACCTCTTAAGACGAATCTTCGAGAAAAAATTCTAACTATACAGACCGACGATGATTGGTATAAAGAGGTTAAGAAAAATATTGGACAAGACACCATGATGGTACCAAAGTTTGAAGGTTATACTTTGGACATACGGATTGATGAGGTATAATAACAGGATTTACGTACCTCCTAATGACGAATTAAAAAGTTTGATCTTAAGCGAAGCTCATAGATCATTGTACATGGCTCATCCAGGAGTCACGAAGATAAGGGCAGACCTTAGGCCTTTATTCTTCTGGAAGGGAATGAAATCAAACATTGTCAGTTACGTGGCGATATGTCTAGAATGTCATCTAGTGAAAGCTGAACATCGACATCTGACAAGATTATTACAACCACACGTTATTCCAGAATCAAAATGGGAGGTCATTTCAATGGACTTTATAGTTGGATTGCCACTGACGGTAAGGAGATATGACTCGATTTTTGTGGTAGTTGACACTCTAACGAAGAGTGCACATTTTATTCCTATACGTACGATGTATCAGGTGCCTGACATAGCTAGAGTTTTTGTCAGCGAGATTGTGAGATTACATGGTGTACCAAAAAGGATCATATCCGATATAGGATCGATGTTTACAAGACGATTTTGGACCAGTTTCCAAGAGGATTTGGGAACACAACTGAACTTTAGTACATCATATCACCCTGAGACAGACGGGCAGACAGAAATAATGAACCCAATTTTGGAATATATTTTGCGTATGTATGTAATGGACCAACAAAAACGTTGGGAAGAGTTCTTGCCACTGGTAGAGTTTGCATACAACAACAACTATCAAAGTATGATTAAGATGGAACCATTTGAATTTATTTATGGGCGACCATGTTGGACGTCATTGAGTTGGGATCGACTTGAGGATAGGATCATGGTAGGAAAAGAAGTGATCCAAGAAATGGAAGAACAAATGCAATTGATAAGACAGAGGATTAAAGAAGCCCAAGATCAGCAGGAGAGTTATGTTGATGCACATCGAATTGACCGTAGTTATGAAGTTGGCGATCGAGTTTTCTTACGGGTGAAACCACACAAGAGTTCGATCAAGTTTGGAAAGGGTGCTAAATTGTCCCCTAGGTTTGTGGGACCTTTTGAAATTGTGGAAAAGAAAGGACCCGTGGCTTATCAACTAGCCTTGACTGATTCTTTGAGGCGTATGCAGAATGTTTTTCATGTATCTTTTTTGAGACATTATGTTAGTGATCCTACACATCTGATTGACATGAGTTCTTTGCAGGTGTCAGACAAGGGTTCTCTCATGGTGGAGCCAATCTGCATTCTGGACTATCACATTCGATAGCTAGGACGTCGAATATTCGATTAGGTCAAGGTCCAGTGGGACAATTATAGTCCACACTCGGCTACCTGGGAGGACGCATATGATATGCGTTAACAATTTCCTTACTTGTTTGATAGATTATACATATAGATCTTGTTAGATACTTTTATTACTGCATTTGGGGGTGTATGTAACATCCTGCTCTTGCAAGCGCATGTTATCGACTTATTCTTTGAGGACACTTGCATGCAAGTGATCTGGTTATAGTACATGGTTATTTGTTTCGATTTTTATGATGATGTTGATGGGCTGTGATTTATTGTGAATTGATATATATGTATTGACAGATGTTATTGATGAGTTTACATGAGTGTTCATAACACGTGCTAGATTGTGGATGCTGATGGCATCAATGCGCCTCCTTGGACTCCAGATTGAGTCAGGGAGTGGATTGTATTTGGTTTGAGTATTTCATTTTATGCATATGTGACATATGATTGATTATAGTATGATTTTGCATATGGATCGTTGAAAGTGTTTCATTGATGGATGCAGGCTGACGAATGCTTGCTAATATGACTCACATAAGGAGTAAAGGAGCCATGCACAGAAAATAGGTGTGGAAACATCCTTGTCGAATCCTACTAGCACTCTCGTCGTGGTTCAAATTGTAGGTTAACGATTACCTAGTTTGAGAGGTCCACGATGTCGTGAGGGCAGACAGAGATAGTCACTCACAAAGATTCTAAGGGGCACACAATAAGGAGGAGTCCTTATTCCTTAGAAGCCCTTAGTCTCTCACAAGGTCACCCGAATGGAGTGATGACTCCAAGGGTTGGAAAACTACCAAAACCAGTCAAAGGCGAGTGGCACCCTGGGAGCACAAAGTTGCGTATTGAAAGGCACGCCGCGTAAATAAAATCTTGTGGCCTTGCCGCATTTAAATAATTAATTAAAGAATGAATTTATTAATTATAAATCTCAAATAAAAATCTAATCTTACTAAAAAAAAATTAAGCCTAGGTCTAAGTTTTTGTAAGGAGACTAAAGGAGATTATTAACTAAATTAAAAAGGAATGAGGTAAATTAATTTAAGAATTAAGAAAAATAAAATAAATCTAAAGATTTGATTTAATACACATGTGTGCAAGAAAATACCAAATTGAAATTTTAAAATAAGAAAGGAATAAAGCATGACATAGTAAGTCTACACATAGAATGGTATCTAGAGTCTAGCTACCACTAGTCTAACTAGAAGAAGACTCCTATTTTAAATCTAACTTGGATTTAGTAAGGAGTCAGTCATTAAATGAGAATCTGGGGAATAAAGAGACAACTAGGAGAGATTTAAGGATTTCATTTGGGAAATGTGAGGGAAATTGACTTTTAATTAAAATAAAATATGTAATTACTTGTATAGCTTGGGGAGAGGGTGACAAGTGTAAGGGGAAATAATCCTAATTTATTTAAAAGCAAATTGATTGTGCATGTGGGGAGGTGTCAGTAAGGAATTTTCTATAAAGAAAATGGTCTAGAGGGGGAAAGGATCACATTGGTTATGGGTAAAGTTATGCTGACAAAATCATTTTGACTATTTTTACTTGTGAGAGTTGGGATACCAAGCTTGAGATAGAGTGGTGGCTTTACCTTGTGAGGCAATCTTGGAGCTAGAGTGTTTTTGGTTTTGTGTGTGTGGCCCCTTTGCAGCTCGGGGGGATAAGGGGTAAGAAGAGTACCCCTAGCGTTGGCTGGGAGGTATCGGTGAAGTCCCAATGATTAACAAGCGTGATATATGAAGAAGCGCCTTTGCTAAAGAACATCTTCAACTTCGTCGTCTTCGGTTACATTATTCTTAATTGAGTTTTGAAATTGTATTAAGTTAAATTTGTATATATATAGTTAATAAATGGTTGAAACTGTGTTGTAAATCTGATATTGAATTAGCAAGGTTCTTGATGGATTTTGTAATCAAACAAATTAAATTCTAGAATTTGATGGCATTGCAAATTGTCAACTAAGGATTAGAAAATTTGTGTAGCTCTCTTTTCTTTTGCTAATCCATTTTTATTTATTTCACTTGTTCGCTGCTAGATGAATTAGAAATAGATATTGTTAGAAAAGATCAATGGATGCTAGTTGGTATTTATATATATACATGACACATATTCTTCTTGGCCACTGTTTTCGGCCACATATCATTTTAAATTATAATTTCGTGATCAACCAACCATCAAACAAATTGGTAGTTCTTTGTAAATTACTGTGTAATACTTATTTATTATGAATTGGAATTTATTGTGGTTCAGAATTTAGATTTGGCTACAAATTAAATCTACGTGGTTTTTCCACATAAATATACAATCCTGAATTTTCATTCAGTGTGATCATTGCCTTAATTCCAGATTCAAATTTAGGAAGATTATGGGAATACGTCAACCTTCTGAAATTCCGAATTGAGAAATTCGTGAGGACCTTGTAAGGATTATTGCATGTACAAGAAAACTCAGATTTGTCTATTCGTTTCAATTTAAAATGCTTGTTGGGATTTATTGTAATGGTCTCTACTTATTTTGTAATCCCTAAATTATTTTTTGACCAACATTGCCAACGCTAGAACTGATGTCCATTGGATATGCTGTAGAATTTGCATTTTGGATTTGCTGATATCTTTAAAAATCGTTTTTGCTAATACATGAATTTTGTGGTTTTATTTCATTTGATTCAATCCATTTTTAATTCTTGGGTATTTTTTTTAGCCTTGATCATCTTGAACGATCTCCTCTTGTCCCTTGAACCTATGCCATTATCAGTTGCAACTCATATCATTTTTGAAATATTATTTTGATGCTTGTAATTTTATTTCGATTTTATCATAAATTAATTTTGTATCAAGGGATGGATCAAGGGCCAGAACAGAGGTCAGATTAGGCTGTGCACCGATTTAATGACTAGATTGAGGCTATTTTCCTTCTACATTTCATTGTTTCGAATTGGTGACGGTGTAGTTTTATTTCTTGACACTTGTTCTTGATTTTTGATTGACATTTGAGAAAAGAAAAATCATTTACAATTCTAAATCTGATTTCTGATTTCAATGGAAAAACGATAGGAGGCTTTACTTATTAAATGCAAGTCCGTGAGTTAATGTTGAGCGAATTCCCTTTGTTTTGTATAAATCTGAATCCGAGTTGAATTCCATGCTTTAATTTTTCCGTGATTTGGAATTTTGTAACTCTGTGTGATTGCTGCCCCATCTTTTGAATAACCCAAAAATTTACCTTTGAGTGTTCGATTCTTATTTCGATGTCTTAAATTTTAGAAATTTAGATTGGGTGTTCTATTGGTTTACTGTAGAAGTTCCAGAATTTTGTTCTTTAGTTATTTTTTTCAAGGATTGCAACTTTGTAATTGTGGTTTTTCCTTTTGTTGTTTTTTAGAAAACAATCTCATAATTTAATTGTGTGATTGTTGTTCTGTTTGTTTTATAGTCTGAATTTTACATTTGATAGTATTGTAATTCATGGAATAAATTTGGGGTTTACAACATGTTGACGCTTGAATCCGCCAGGACCGAAACAAGAACCTCACGAGGACATTAGTCCCCCTTCATTTTTAGAGAGGTGGTACTCCTATTGGACTAAAAGATAGATCTATGATATCTTGGGTTATGAGAGTGCTAGGAAGCAAACCCTAAATATTTATTGCTTGATATTACGAAATAAAATATTTCTTCAATAACATGAATACAATTTTTATGTGCAACAAAATAAAATATTTAAGGAAGGCTTCAACATCATAATTAAATTGTGATCAACATCACACACAATCTTCTTAACAATATATAAATACATCCATATCTTCTTCATAGGAGAGAATGATTTGATTATCTCAAATAATTTAACAGAGTACTGCAATCAAGATCAAAAGAGAATTTGATAGGTCAACCTCAAATACTTTATATTATGAAAACATGGTTACAAGGCACAGTCGAGATCAACCCCGAAGTAATTCTTTGTGGAGTTTTATTTATGAAAGATGTTCTTCATTACAAAATATTTGACAACCATATAGGTGGCTGCAAATAATCCATGATCATATAAGAAAAGATCTTAGAAGAATATAATAAGAACACTCAACAAATCAACGATGTGCCCAACTCTGATATTCAAGCATAAAATTATGAGAAGTGGTGTAGAATATATATATATATATATATATATAATGGAGAAGATGGAGATTTCTTTCTTTTGATCAGAAGCTTGATTGTGTATCCATGGCTATACCTTATTTTTCCTTTGATCTTCTTCCCTCCCCCTATGACAATACTCAATATTGGCTTTGGATGAAGACTCTCTTCTCCTTTTAAGGAGAGATTTTCTAACTACCTGAGTAGTTAGGGTTTTCTTCCTCTCTTGAAATTTCCGTACAAGTTTCTTCTTGAAACATTCCATTTAATTAGTGCCTCTTTAATTCCTTATTAATGAAATTTTATCATCAATATGTACATATCTAAAATGGATCCCTTTTCCTTTTTAATAAAAGTTTTTAAATAAACTTTTATTTTCACAATTTAATTAATTCCCATTTAAAAATAGGAGGACCGTGTTTTAATTTTATGGGAATAAAAATCAAATTTTTAACCATGGAAATTACTTCTGATGTGATCTTCATTATATTATATTTCCAATTATATAAATTTTGTGCAAATCCATCGCCCGGATCTCAAGATATGAGCTCGTGAAGTTGAGTTGTCACGCAGACCCATTAAAAATGAAGCTGACTGATATTTTAATTTCTGAGAAAAATGTGTCAACTTTCAGCACTTAAAAACTATACCAACATCTTATACATCTAAAGACCTTTCCAACGATATAAAAATTTCACGAGTCTGACACTCAGAGCTCAAGTTATGGCCTCTTCAAGATCAACGCTCAGCCACCGTCGATCAAAATTGATGGGAAAATGTGGGCCCTTGGATGAATTTTGTGCTTCCCTTCATAAAATTCAACTTTTTGGTTTGAAATTCTATCTCACATGCATTGGGACATTAGATTCTTGGTGACATATAATACTAATTATTTGATATAGTTAGCAAGAAACATGAGAAGAGAAGAAATTATGGAGCTTGGAGGATTTGGCCCTTGGAAAATTGTTGAATATAATAATAATTTTGCATGCCCAGTCAACCACCAATATGTCCAGTCGGCAATGATGAGTCACCCAATAATATCACGCCATGTGTCTCTCTTTTTGTATTCTTCCATGTGTAATGTTTCAATAATAATATTCAACGTGTCTCCCTCCACGAGTTGCCATGTGTCACAATTCCATGCTTCCATGTTGAATGTTCTTATTGGTTCATGGTTTAAATGTTGAAAAATTTGGAATAATGGTTAAGTACAGGAGAGAGGGTAGAAAGGTGAGTGGGAGGAAGGGGGAGTATTTGTAGATAGTGAAAGTTATAAGGGTAGTTTGTAGGCTACGAGGATGGACGAGAGAGAGTTTGAAGATGGATATTTTCATGAACCCGCCAACCCGGGAATCACTGAAATATGACTAAGTGTTAAAATTTTGAATGAGAAGGGAGGTAAGGGGGGAAATGTAGGCGTCAAAGGTAGAGAGTGTAATATGTAGATAGTGGGTTGGAAAGTGAGAATGTGTGGGAGGATAAGGGAATGTATGAGTCCACCAACCCACGAACCCGATGAGGAGATGAAGGGAGAGTCCTAAAAACGTCTAAGTGTAGAGACTATTGGAGCATATGGAGAAGAGTGGTGAAAAGAAAAAAAAATGATTAAGTGTGGAAAATGGTAAGGGGAATATGAAAGTAGTGAGACAATGAGAAAAATGACTAAGTATAAAATGAGAGAATGAATAGAGGTGAAGGGAAAGGAGAGGAGAGAGCATGTCACTTAGAACATTTTTCATATTTCTTCTTGTAATACATCCATTGGAATTATGGAAATAAGCATGCATATATTGGTCATGGAGAATCTGGTTTTGATTTCATGAAATGGATGGCAAAGCTGATACCGAGGGCCATGCAATGAACATATAATAGTTAAAAAATATTCATATTCCAATATCATTTTTTTATTATTATTCCAGGAGCTGGAACATATAGGTGACCAAATTTTGGTCAACAACTGGCTCCAACTGCGGGATAGTGACCCCCTATGGGTTGTTGAGAACACCATAATCTTAAGAACAACTACGTTCTTCATTGGGCTATGAAGTCATATTCAAACTTCAATACAAATACTGCCTTATTATGCAAAACTGAACTGAAGAAACAAAGTATATACATACATGATCTACCTACCCTAACTTACTTGAAAAAAAGGGGCACTTTAGGTGTAGGCAGATTTCCAATGGATCCATTCGAGCATTGATCTGATTTGTGGAATGAACTCCAAAATTCTGAGATATTTTGGGACTTGTACCAATGAATCAGGAGCACTCTCAATATGTACTGGGTAAATATTATACCAAGTATGGTGAAGATTTGATTGCGTTGTTTGGCCAACAATGCTTTGAAACCATAATTCAATAAAACCAATTATTGGCTAAGGAGTTTTCGACATAAGAATGCATTCATCCTATTTTTTATTTACAATCACTCCCATGATTCTTGATTAATCATCAAAAATCTCTTGAAAATATTCTTCTTTCTTGTAAAGGTGATCTTGTTCATCATTCTTTTCAAGATTCGTATCTTCCATCAATTTTTCTTGCTGCAAGTTCTCTTCTGGCGTTTCATCATTTATCACAAGGCTGAAATATTCTTGTGTATTTGGTGGAGGCTCCTCAATTTCATTTTCAAATTTGCTGCTTGAAATATCTTCATATGGAGTATATAGGAGGCTGCAATTTTCTTCTTGAAATTTGGAATTTTCATCTTCATCTTCAACAACATGACTTGACTTGAAAATTTCATCCACTCTTTGATTAGGTTATTCTTCAAAATTGGTCATTTCATTATCTTTCTTCCACATGGGAGAGGATGGGCGGGCAACAACATTTAAAACATCAACAAAATCATATGAATGACTTTTGGGATGAACTTTTCTGCAAATGAAACTTCTAACACATCCCAACTAGTAATAGAGTTAAGCATTAATGAACTATACCATTCAAGAGCATCCTTTCATAGAGTTTGTAGGAATAATATACATGTAACATTGTCTTCAGTGAGGTTGAAATCATAACATGTACCCTTAAAATTAATCAAGTGTTGCTTTGCATCTTCTGAAGCATCCCCAAAGAATGTAGAAAAAAATTCAACAAGAATATTGGGCATTTGAAAGTTTATTTCTGGTAGATTTAAAGGGGTATTATGAAATCGCCTCCTTCTTTGAGTATTTATCCCTTTTGTCAAATCTTGAAAATCCATTGATGGGCCTGATAAAGGATATAAAGAAGCATTATGACATGAATGAAACTCTTCATTTTGAATTTTTTCAATGGAGTTGCCAGGGAGTTCATTCTCCCAAATCTTTGGTGTTTCTCGTTTCTTTTTGAAATTACAAAATAGGTGAGCCATGCTTAAAATAAGCAACCATTTTCTTGAATCTTCTTCTCAAAATTTTGAGCCATGGATATTTCTCGTTCTTCAAATATCTTGAAAATAAATCTCTCCATAGTGGAGTTGCCAAAAATGTTGACGCTTGAATCCATTAGGACTGAAACGACAACCTCACGAGGACATTAGTCTCCCTTCATTTTTAGAGAGGTGGTACTCCTCTTGGACTAAAAGATATATTTGTGATATCTTGGATTAGGAGAGTGCTAGGAAGTAAACCCTAAATCTTTATTGCTTGATATTACAAAACAAAATGGTTCTTCAATAACCTGAGTACAATATTTATGTGCAACAATAGAAAAGATTGAAGGAGGGCTTCAACATCATAATTAAATTGTGATCAACATCACACACAATCTTCTTGAAAATATATAAATACATCATTATCTTCTTCATAGGAGAGAATTATTTGATCATCTCAAATAATTTTAACAGAGTACTGCAATCAATATCAAAAGAGAATTTGATAGGTCAACCTCAAATACTTTATATTATGAAAATAGGGTTACAAAGCACAATCAAGATCAACCCCAAAGCAATTCTTTATGGAGTTTTATTTATGAAAGATGTTCTTCTTTACAAAATATTTGGCAGTCATATAGGTGGCTGCAAATAATCCATGATCATATAAGAAAATATCTTAGAAGAATATAAGAAGAACACTCAACAACTCAGCCTTGTGCCCAACTCTGAGATTCGAGCATAAAACTATGAAAAGTGGTGTAGAAGAATATATATTAAAAAAATGGAGAAGATGGAGATTTCTTTCTTTTGATCAGAAGCTTGATTGTGTATCCATGGTTGTACCTTCTTCTTCCTCTGATTTTCTGCCCTGCCCCTCTGACAATACTCAATATTGGCTTTGGATGAAGCCTCTCTTCTCTTTTTAAGGAGAGATTTTCTAACTACCTGAGTAGTTAGGGTTTTCTTCCTCTCTTGAAATCCCCATACAAGTTTCTTCTTGAAACATTCCATTTAATTAGTGCCTCTTTAATTCCTCATTAATGAAATTGTATCATCAATATGTACATATCTAAAATGGGTCCCTTTCCATTTTTAATAAAAGTTTTTAAATAAACTTTTATTTTCACAATTCAATTAATTCCCATTTAAAAATAGGAGGACTGTGTTTTAATTTTTTGGGAATGACAAACAAATTTTTAACCATGGAAATCACTTCTGATGTTATCTTCATTATATTATATTTCCAATTATATAAATTTTGTGCAAATCCGTTGCCCGGATCTCAAGATATGAGCTCGTGAAGTTGAGTTGTCACGCAGGCCCATTAAAAATGATGCTGACTTATATTTCAATTTATGAGAAAATATATATCAACTTTAAGCACTTAAAACCTATACGGCCATCTTCTACGTTGAAATAACTTTCCAAAGGTATAAAATTTGCGCCATTCCGACACTTGGAGCTCAAGATATGGTCTCTACAAGATCAACTCTCAGCCACCGTCGATCAAAATTGATGGGTAAATGTGGGCCCTTGGATGAATTTCGTGCTTCCCTTCATAAAATTCAACTTTTTGGTTTGAAAGTCTATCCCACATGCATTGGGACATTATATTCTTCATGATATATAGTACTAAGTATTTGATATACTTAGCAAGAAACACGAGAAGAGAAGAAATTATGGAGCTTGGAGGATTTGGCCCTTGGAAAATTGTTGAATATAATAATAATTTTGCATGCCCAGTCAATCACCAATATGCCCAGTCAACAATGATGTGTCACCCAATAATATCATGCCATGTGTCTCCCTTTTTGTATGCTGTCGTGTGTAATGATTCAATAAGAATATTCCACGTGTCTCCCTCCACGAGTTGTCATGTGTCACAGTTCCATGCTTCCATGTTGAATGTTCTCATTGGTTCATGGTTTAAATGGCGAAAAATTTGGAATAATGGTTAAGTACATGAGAGTAGGTAGAAAGGTGAGTGAGGGGAAGGAGGAGGATTTTTAGATAGCGGAATTTAGAAAGGTAGTTTGTAGGCTGTGGGGACAGACGAGAGAGAGTTTGAAGATGGAACTTTTCATAAACCCGCCAACCCGGGAATCACTGAAATATGACTAAGTGTTAAAGTTTTGAATGAGAAGGGAGGTAAGGGGGTAATGTAGGTGTCAGAGGTAGAGAGTATAATATGTATATAGCAGTTGGAAAGTGAGAGAGTGTGGGAAGATAATGGAATGCATGAGTCCACAAACCCACGAACCTGATGAGGATATGAAGGGAAAGTCTCAAAAACGCCTAAGTGTAGAGACTAGTGGAGCATATGGAGAAGAGTGGTGAAAATAAAAAAATGGTTAAGTGTGGAAAATGGTAAGGGGAATATGAAAGTAGTGAGACAATGGAAAAAATGACTAAATATAAAATGAGAGAATGAATAGAGGTGAAGGGAAAGGAGAGGAGAGAGCATGTCACTTAGAACATTTTTCATATTTCTTCTTGTAATACATCCATTGGACTTATGGACAAAAGTATGTGTATCTTGGTCATGGAGACTCCGATTTTGATTCCATGAAATGGATGGCGAAGCTGATATCGAGGGGTATGCAATGAACATATAATAGTTCAAAAATATTCATATTCAAATATCGTTTATTATTTTTATTAATCCAGGAGCGGGAACATATAGGTGACCAAATTTTGGTCAACACAACCGTAATTGACTTCCTGTGTGTTGGTGTTAATTTATTGCCCCTTCCTCTAAGGCTATACAAAATTAATAAAATTGTTATGTTGCACTTGAAATTAATTTAAATTATTAGAATTTAAGTGTTGGACTGAGGGTCGGATTAAGGTCTGGATTGAGGGTCGGATTAAGGTATGGATTGAATATTGAATTGTTATGCACACCAGATCAGGGATTGGAATTAATTCTGGAACTCCTTCTTTTGTTTCTTTATTTGGAGATGTAATTTAGCATCTAAATATATATTAACTATTAAACATAAGATTGGTCTTCTCTAAACTCCATAAATGAATTTTTAAGAAAGCAATTGCATTCTTATATGGTTGAAATAAGATTTGATATTCCTTAATACCTTGAATGGAATAGTAAGTTGACTTCGAGTTCTTACATTGTTGTTGGGTTTTTATTTAGTTCTTTTAATTGGATTTATAAGCCAACATTGAGTTCTCTATTTTATTGTTTAAATAAATCTTGATCTTCCTTAATTATCCTTATATATGGATATGCAAGATAGTTTATGATTTATCTTAACTAATTCTTAATTATGGGTTTGAACTTCTTATAATTTCTTTGCAATGGAATGTAAGGTAGTCTTGGAATCTTTCCATAGTGCTTGTTATTATTGATCCTCTTAATTCTTTAAAAATGGATATGCAAGCAGTCGACTTCTTACTAATTATTGTATGCTTGATTTTTATTTTAAAAATGGATGCAAAATTTAATGTATTGCTTAAGAAGGTTGATCTTCTTGTGGTTTCTTATAAATGATTATGAAATTTTAGCTTTTAAATTCCTTATATATTTTTAGAAGATTTCCTTAATGTGAAGATGCATAGTTGAGCCACATGAGACTAATATTGTACTTATTCTCTTTTGGTCTTGTCATTCTTTATGTATTTCCCTTTTACTCATTTGCACTAGAATACTGCTTGAAGATTGTTTAAGTTGCAACATGAAGAATTGATGATTAAGTATGGTTGATAAATCTAGTGGATTTAGGTTTTTTTGGATTAATGGGATATAGATACTTCCTTGTTCCTCAGAACAGTCGCCAGTCCTGAGACCTTAAATGGTCAAAATCAATCAGATGAATCCTGGACTTGAGTGTTGATTATGTGTCTTGGAGGTCCTAACCGTGCATGATAGGTTGGGTGGGTAGTTTCTTTATATTATCTTCATGTCAAATGGTTGTTGAATGATAGTGATGTTGCTTTCAGTTTTATTATGATGAGATTGATTGTGTTTATTAAATTATTTTGTGATGCATTTCACTTGTCTTAACGTTTGTTCAAAAAAAATAATTATTTGCCTCTTTTGTACATCACTAATTGTTGACGTAACAAAGGGGACTCTACAAATTTGAGATGTTCCTCTGAGAGATTAAGCAGGGTGGAATCTGGGACCTCCTCCTGGGCATGAATGATATCTTGAAGTGGAATGAGCAGAGGTATCTCCTCAATAATGGGAAATCCCCAATGGCCTTTCGGTGGGATAGTTGGATAAGTTGGGTGCAATACCTTTGTATGTGTTGCTGAGTGTTATGACGACCTACTTGGCATCATAATGGTTGTGGATGAGCCCTCTACATTCCCAAGAAATGGATCCAACGAAGCTTCCTCAATGACTGCACAACCTCGATTTTCCTCTTCCATGTTGGTATCTAGGCCCGACATCTCATCAAAATGCGTATCTCAAGGAGGAGACTGGTGTGGCTCGCTATCAGGGACACCAATATTTATGCTTTCTTTGATAAGGTAGCAGAGATAGTCTGTGCCTCTACGAGAGAGACCACGGATCACGAGGCATGAATCCAGTGTTGAGGGTGCAAATTTGTAGGTGGGGAAAAAGAAACGAGAGCTAAGCATGCATGTATTTCCCAGAGGAGAAGCCAAACACACCAACAGAGCCCGAAAGAGAAACATGATGAGAAAATCGGAAAGGCATATAGAAATAATCGTGTTCCGGCGCATTAAGTGAGAAGTTACAACAGAGGCGACATCGTCCTCTATGGTACACTTCCTCATTAAGCTCGACGACATCCTAAACCAGTGAACATGAATTCACATGGAATGAGAACTCCCATCAACAACACCTTGCATTGAATACATCCTCGAGAAGGGAAGCCAGGAGGAGAGACAACAAACAAGGGGTTTAATTTATGTGCATTGTCATGCACGTGGCACCCCATCCGAGGTTCAAATAAATTGGATTTAATGATAAAGAATAAGGAGTTTTTGACTAGGCAAGGTTCAATCTTATGAGAGCTTTCCCTTAAGTTATGGGATCACTTTTAGATTTATGATTCCTCGAATTAAATATATTTATTTTAAATTTGTAATTTGTTCTGCAATTAAATATATTTAAATATTTATTTTTACATATGTAATTTGCTTTGAAATAAAAGATTTTTATTTGGAGATTTTTTATTTGCCCTCTAATTAAATATCTTTATTTCTGGATTTTTCCATTGACTTAAATATCTTTATTTTGACAATTGTAATTTATTCTGAAATTAAATATCTTTATTTTCAAATTTGTAAATTGTCCTATAATTAAACATATTTGTTTACACATTTGTAACTTGTCTTGTTGTGAAATTAAATATCTTTATTAAATTTACAATTTGTCATGGAATCAAATATTTTTATTACAAAATTTATAAATTATCTTGGAACTAAATAATATATTTTTTTTCCAAATTTTTAATTCCTCTTTGAATTATTTATCTTTAATTTAAAATTTGTAAATTGGCTTTGGTATTAAAAATCTCATATATGTAATTTATCTTGGAATTAAATATTTTTATTTTCAATTAAATAATTTTATATTTAACTAGATTTAGTTTATTAATATCTCAATGTTAATATATATATTTTAGTTAATAAAATTATTTATCTTTAATTTAAAATTTGTAAAATGGCTTTGGTATTAAAAATTTCATATATGTAATTTATCTTGGAATTAAATATTTTTATTTTCAATTAAATAATTTTATATTTAACTAGATTTAGTTTATTAATATCTCAATGTTAATATATATATTTTAGTTAATAAAAGATATAGTAATTAAGAAAATTAAAAAAAAAAATCATATAGAAATAAAATTTTAAATTTAACAAAGTATTTCCTTACCTTCATAAGGTTTAATAAACCAAGTTGATTTCTTCATCGTCATCCTATCTTATTAATCTTACATTTGATTATAGGATTTTATAACCAATATTATTTTATAAATTTTTTATCCATGAATGCAAATGTTATTATTAAATTTTTTATCCATCAAAATATATGAAACCAAAACATATTATTTTTAAATTTCATCATTATCATCTTCTTCATTATCATATTTAAAATAAATTCATAACTTAAATATCATATATTTTATTATATAATTTAACCTAGAATGTATATCAAGTTCTTGAGTATTTACACTTTCTTTTTAATATGAATAAGAGTTCTTCATCTAAATAGTAAAACAACCTGAAATATGATCATTTTAATTGTAATATCATTAAAATATCTTTATTATTATAATTAATAACATTAATATAAAAATTCCCTTAAATTACTTCAACAATCCCATTCCTCATTTTAGAGAGTATGCTAATTTTATTATGAAATTATAATATTCATATGCCTAAATGTCTTAGCATCCTTGTGGCTTTCCAACTCATACAAAATCATATAACAAAAATATTCCTATGAAGAAACCAAGATGGCTCAACCTTGCTCAGTGAGGCCAGAAACTATACATTAATAATAAAATTCACAATATGTTTTAATAAGTGTTTTGCTTGGGACAAAACAAAAACTGAAAGGATTCATCAATCTCAATCAACGATTGAACCAAGTTGTGCAAAAATTCTAATGATCCTTGCAAGGACTTTTTCCAAATATTCCAGCGTCCAACGTCCATTCCCAAACCAACTTTGGAAAGAGTGTCCGCTTCAACATTCATGTGTCTGTAAACATGTGTGAAAGTGACGTGAGGGAAGGAGTCTATAAACATGTGTGAAAGTGACGTGAGGGAAGGAGTCTACAATGGGTAAGATTTTTTCAAACAATAGTTGTAAAGTGTAATTGTGAAGATACAAGTTTTGTTTATATATATATATAATTATTAAAAAATTAAAAACTAGAAACTAGAATATACAATTATTATAAAATGATTGAATAAAAAAGATATAATAATATATATTACAATAAATTAATTTTCAAAAATTTAAATTAATTTTTTTTATATTATATATAAATATTATTATTTAAAATTATTTATAATATTAATTATATAAATGATATCATTAAAAAAGATAATATGGGATAATTTCTTCTATATTTATTATTTTTTTTTGTAAGTAAGAAGATTATATTATATGTAGTGCCTGCTAGAGCTGAATAAAGGTTCCAAAATACAAAATGAAAATGGCTGTAGTTACTGGACTGCCCCAACAGAGGGGAAACCAGTCCAGCCAGCTCCCAATTCACCAGTCTTAGACAGTTGCTGACTCATAAAACAAACAAAGTTCATACTAAATGCCACCTAGCCTAGGGAGCCTAAAGAAACTGGATGCACAACGATAGAGAGCTAGACACCTGGCGAAAAGCCTAACCACGCGGCCCTGAGGTCCTCTGCCCACGGTTCTGCCTCGGTGTTGATCGGCTGGTCGTCCACGCGTTTCTCCTTTCGCTCCTTGTTCTCAGCTGGACCGTTGTGTTCTGCTTCCTTCTGCCTCGCTGCTGCCTGTCGCAGCATGCCATCCATCTTAGTATCAATTGCCTCCCCCGGAGTAGTGCCAGTGGGGTCCGAGGAGAGCTCCGTTTGCATGGTCGAGAGCATTTGTAGAAAGGTGGCCACATTGTCTTCTGTGGCTTGCAAACGAAACTTGAGGTCCGCCACCTCCCTTCTGAGCTCGAAGACTAGATCAAACAGGATACCCAGTCTTTCTCTGAAGTGC
>JZKD02S2290539.1:203728-216726 GCA_000966675.3 Picea glauca
AGAGGGGGTACCCCCCCTCTGCACTCCCCCGCGTGGAAGAGTGTACATACTTCTGGGGTGTAAATACTTCATGGGGTATAAACACGGCTGAAAGCAAGGACCTTTGAATCAGGAAAATAATTAGGCTCCACAACCAACAGTCTGTCACCCATTGTTTGTTAGGATGACATCAATCAATTAACTCCTTGCTTTTCTATGCACCACCTGACTGACATCATTCAATTAACTCCTTGCTTTGTTGTGGAACGCCTTATCATCCACTACCTTCTTCAACTGCAACACTAATATTGTATTTCTCATACACTACCTTCATTGTGAGCATAATACAGTCGTCACCTTCATTGTGACCATAATATTTTTGCCATTATGAGGTGATTCATTTATTTTAGCTATTTTTTATACGCCAATCCTAAATTACCCCGTCGACACCCTTTGTATTTTCTTTCAACCACTGTTACACATAAATACTAAAAGAGCAGGAAGGGTGTGAATGTTATTTACCAAAAGTTGAGTGCTCTTTTTCTTTATGGAAACTTGCTTCGACATGTTGATCTGCTCAACCGATCTTCCAATTTTATGCAATAAAAACTGTATAATATATATAAGCATTATATAACAATATATATGGAAACAAAAACAGACACAAAACCATCAGGGTCTCCAACGACTTCGAAAGGAAGAATAGTTTAAATGAGAATCTCCACATCTTTATATTAATTGTACCGCTTGAACATACATATTGCAGGCAAATTTACATTTGTCAGAATTATAGATTTTTTCTCCCCTCTTGAATATTCCAAAGTCCATAGGGCACTTGAAGCTCCTGGAACGGATTGTGGTTCATTTTCCATCATTTGACGATGACAATCTGAAGAACTGCAAGAACAATTTTTTCACTTGCGGTTGTTGAAGGCATTGGTGTTAAAAGGATGTAATAAAATGAGGTGTCTACCAGAATAAAATAAAATAAAAAATTATGAAAATCATGCTTGTTATAACCATTTATTACTATTTCTTGCGAGTAAGGTGGTTGTTTAGGTGCCAAATTAATTGACATTTCAACGTATCTATTTTCAAACATGTCTGTGAAGAAATTAATTGTTAAACAATAAGCTTATTATTGGTTGGATAAGACTATATTGTAACGACCCCAAATGTTACGACAGGATGACAACACTGATGACAACACTGATTACAGCTAAACAACACATCTGACGGCAAGCACCACGCCCGCAGAACATGCAACATACAACTACGACTCAACGCACTAGCACAACGATCAACTGGATGAAACATGTGTAAATCAAAGGTAGAAATGACTACCCGCCCGACACAGTCATGAAAACGACTACAAGCTAAGGGACAACATCCACAATCCCAACACAATGGTTTTGACGGTCAGCAACTATAACCACTAAGGTGTGCATCCAGACGCATGAAGGCATTATAACCCAAGCGCTAACAACAATCTCAAAGACAACGCCCACAACGGGAAGCCTAGACTCCAACCAAGTTATCAACGCCTGTATCCCCTAAGGCGCACGATGATCCCCTCATCAGGAGTCATATCGTCACCAGGTGATGGGTGTGACAACTTTTTAAGGAAATATACTAATAAAATAAAATAAGAAAATTGATATTGATATAGTAAAATAATTATTAAAAACTTTTTAAGGAACTATGATCATCCATAGGTTATGATAAGAACATAAACTATGATAAGGAAACAAGAAGTTTAAAATTGTGATAAGAATTCAAATTGAATCCAACATCTTAATATGAAACCAAAAATTTCATTCTTCATAATATCTTTAAACATAAACACCCTCTTATCTTCAAATTATCTCTATTATAACCTACAAGCATAAATCCTATTCATATTCACATAAATAACAACGTTATGAAGATGCTCTTAATAATGAAACATTATTAACGAGAAAATAAAAGTTCAAGAAAAACTTCTTGCCTCTTAAAAGGATAGATAATAATACAAACATCTAAAAATAAACTAACAAGTGACCTGGTGCTTATCACCATTCAAGTAAAGTTCAAACATCATAATAGAAATCCTGCCATAGACACAGGGATATACTCGATCATTAATTCATTATCATTGCAACGCATTCATTAAATCGTTGACCTTAAAATTTGTTATCATTAAATATAAGTTGTTGTCCTATCAACTGAATAAATATAATGAACCCACTATCTAATGATGCAGATAGGGTCTATCTAATAAACGTGTTATCTAAGAATCTGTATAATAAAGATCTCCATCTATGATCTATAAAACGAAACACTATCTACTCAAGTAGTCTGCAACAATCACTCCCTGCAAATGAGTGGTTGTCTATATCATTAATGCCATGAAATTAATAAATGTTAGGCATATGAAATTACTATCTGTCAGGCATATTTTTACCACAAGTATAACTTTAGACCTAGATTTTAATTTCCGAGGTTGGGCGACATTTTATTAGGGAAAATTGTTTTAAAATATTTCTTATCATGTTATTCATTCTAAGGCCATATAGGTTTAATCACTTATTAGTTAACAACGCGACGTGCCCTTTAGGACGCACTAGGTGCTCCAAGGGTGCCACTCGCCTCATTATGTTCCCCTTGCACGACGTGCCCTTCAGGATGCACTACGTGCTCCAAGGGTGCCACTCACCTCTTTTTGTTCCCCTTGCGCGACATGCCCTCTAGAATGCACTACGTACTCTAAGGATGCCACTCACCTCTTGAATGACTTGGTAGACATAAAAAACACCTGGAGTCAATACTCCATCAGGTGATCTTGTGGGAGACTAAGGGCCTCTAAGGAATAATTCCCTTGCCTTATTGTGCGCTCATTAGAATCATCGTGAGTGATTTTCGTAGTCTTCCCTCACGACATCGTGGGTCTTCTCAAACTAGGTAGTCGTTAACCTACAGTTCAAGCCACGGCGAGAGTGCTAGTAGGTTGTGGCAGGGATGTTGTCCACACCTCTCCCTCAACATCTCTAGTAGTCATGCGAGACCCCTCTACTCCACATGTGAGTCTGGTCGGAAAGATATCGTCAACTTGCATCATTAATGAATCATGTCAGAAATAATATCCATAACCATAACATCTAATCAGATGCACAAATCTCATATATACAACAATCAAACCCCAATAGTCCACTCCCTGACTTGATCCGAAGTCCAAGGGTTTCATTGATGCCTCTGCATCCTCGATGTCCAAAATCCTGCACACTCATGAGAACTGAGTCAATAGCACCTGTCTATAACAATACATCAAAATAGCATGTCATCATATCCATAATGCCTCATAATCATGATCAAATTCCCAATAGTATAATAATATGGATCACTTGAAAGCAAGTGTCCTCAGAATAAGTTCGCTCAGTGCGCGTAAGAGAGAGATGTTACATACACCCCCTCTTGGTCTAAACTTCGTCCCAAAGTTTCACAGTATATAAGTGCCGAAAAAAAAATGTGTATCACAGTGTCACAAGTCTATCTATCAAACAAAAATGGAAACTACTGGCGCATATCATATGCATCCTCCCAGGTCGTCGAGTGCAGACTATAGTTGTCCCACTGGACCTTGACCTGTTCTACTGTTCGACATCGTAGCTGTCGAATGTGATGATCTAGGATGCAAATCGACTCAGTCGTGACCGCCCCCCTCGTCTGATACCTGCAAGGAAATCATGTCAATAACGTGCGTAGGATCACTAATATAATGTCTCAAAACAGAAACATGAAAAACACCGTGCATGCACCTCAGAGAATCTGGAAAGGATAGTCGATAGGCCAAGGGCCCTTTCCTATCAACAATCTCGAAGGGTCCCACAAACCTATGGGAGAGTTTATCTCACTTTCCAAACATGATCGAACTCTTATGCGGTTTTACCTACAAGAAGACTTGATCACCCACTTCGTAACTATGGTCGAAACGATGCGCATCGACATAAATCTTTTGTCAATCATGTGCTTCTTTGATCCTTTGTCTTATTGATAGAATTTGATCTTCCATTTCTTGGATCACTTCAGGTCCCACTAGGACCCTATCCTCAAGCCGATCCCAACTCAGAGGCGTCCAACACAGTCGCCCGTAAAAAAAATCGAATGGCGCCATCTTAATGGTGCTTTGGTAACTGTTGTTATAAGAAAATTCTACCAGTGGTAAGAATTCTTCCCAATGATTTTGTTGGTCCATCACATACATGCGCAACATCTCTTCCAAGATTTGGTTTGTTCGTTCGGTCTGCCCGTCAGTCTCCGGGTGATATGCAGTACTAAAGTTAAGTTGGGTTCCCAAGGCCTCTTGGAAACTAGTCCAAAATCATTTGGTAAACACCGATCCTTGATCGGATATAATCCTCTTAGGCACACCATGCAACCTCACAATATCACTGATGAAAACTCTAGCTACGTTAGGTGCCTGATACGTCGTATGCACAAGAATAAAATGAACACTTTTCGTCCGAGTGTCGATTACCACAAAAATCGAGTCGTGTCTCCTTATTTTCAGTGGAAATCTAATAATGCAATCCATCGAAATGACCTCCCATTTCGATTCTGGAATAACGTGTGCCTGTAGTAAACCTGTTGGATGTCTATGTTCAACCTTTACCTACTGACATTCTAGACATCTGGCCACATAGTTGACTATGTCTGCCTTCATTCCTTTCCAGAAGAATACGAGTTTAAGGTCCGCCCTCATCTTCGTGACTCCTAGGTGAGCCATGTATACTGCTCTGTGAGTCTCATTTAGGATCAAACTCCTCAACTCGTCGTTCAGTGGTATGTAAATATGATTTTCAAACCTCAATAGTTCATCATAGTCAAAAGTAAATCCTTCAAATCTTGGTACCATCATTATGTTTTGTCTGATAGAATCCTTGACCTCTTTGTACCAGTCATCGTCGCGTTGTAAGGTTAGAATCCTTTCACGTAGATTCATCTGAAGCGACAACACTGAAAAGATGCATGGTATTTGACTCAATGCATATGCCACTCGGTTCACTGTTCCTTTTATGTAAGTAATCTCGAAGTCGTACTCGCTAAGAAATTCTGACCAACGTCATTGTTGTACGTTCAGGTCGCTTTGTGTAAAGATGTGTTGTAGTCCACAATTGTCCGTTTTTAGTTCAAATTTTTGTCCAACAAGGTAGTGTCTCCAAAATTTCAAGGTATATACAATTGCTAACAACTCCAAATCATGTGTCGCATAGTTCTCCTCATGCCTTCTCAATTTTCTTGAGATGTAAACAACCACTCGACCGTCTTGCATCAAGACTCCGCCTAAGCTTTCCTTGGATGCGTCAGTGCATACCAAGAAGTCTGTGTCCATGTCAGGGTCCTTTAGTATGAGTGCTATTGTCAACATCTCTTTGAGCCTCTGAAATGCTTCCACACATTTCTCGGTCCAAACAAAATTCTTGTTCTTCTTCTGCAATTCCGTGATCGGATTTGCTATCTTGGAAAATCCCTTGACAAATCGTCGATAGTATCCTGCTAAACCCATGAAGCTACAAACTTCTGGGACATTCGTCGACACAGACCATTCCATAATACCCTCGACCTTTGCTGGATCCATGACGATGCTTTCGTCGGAGATGACATACCCTAAGTAGTGAATCTTTGATTGATAAAATGAGCATTTGGACAACTCTCCATGCAATTTGTGCTCTCGCAGACACTGTATTACCAAGCACAAGTGCTCTTCATGCTCCTCTATTTTCCGAGAGAAAATCAAAATATCATCAATGAATACTTGGACGACCTTGTCCAAGTACTCGCAGAACACTCTGTTCATCAAAATCATAAATACCCCTAGGGAATTTGTCAATCCAAACGATAAAAAAATAAACTTGTAATATCCAAACCTCGTCTTAAAGGCGGTCTTAGGGATGTCATCCTCCTTTATCCGTAACTGGTGATACCATGATCGCAAATTGATCTTGGAAAACATCGTCGCACCCTTCATCTGATCTAACAAATCACCAATCCTTGGCAATGGATATTGATTCTTGATCATTGCCTTGTTCAGCTGAAGGTAGTCAATGTGGAGTGTCCATGACCCATCCTTCTTTCATATGAATATAATAGGCACACCCCACGGTGACACACTCGGATGTATAAGTCCCAGGTCCAACAACTCCTTCAATTTCATTCTCAACTCCTGTAACTCTGGGGTCGACATCCAATAAGGCGTTCTTGCTATTGATTCAGTCCCCGGTTTCAGGTCTATGGTAAACTCCAATTCCCTCTCTAGTGGAATCATAGGTAACTCCTCCGGGAAGACGTCCACAAACTCTCTCACCACAGGAAGGTGTTCTAGAACTTCCGCTACTCCCTTCTCATTTAACACAAGGATTTCATAAAGCTTAAATCCCTTGCGCATGCTCTTTCATAACTGCAAGGAAGAGATGAACCTCAGGGAAACTCCCTGGTTCCGACCTACAATCACACATCTCTGTCCCTCATCATCGACCAAGCTCAATCATTTCGTCTTACAATTGAGTATCACCTCATGCGATTCCAACCAGTCCATACTGATCACGACATCATACGATCCTAATATCATGACGTACAGGTTGGCCCTAGTGACAAACTCTCCCAGGTTAAGGGTGCAACACGTAACCTTTCCTCCAACCTTATGTTTGGCTCTTGAAGCCATCTCTAGAAAGCTAAACTCATCATGTTTGACTTCCTTTACCTTAATCCTTTTTAGAACTGCACCAGAAATGAAACTCTCGGTAGCACCGAAATCTATCAAAATAGTAAGGGTCTGGTCAGTGACGATACCTGACGTCTTGAGCATAGTTTATTGGTGCTCTGCCTGGCAGTTATTCACCGCTGCATGAATCTGATGGGCCTTGCCCAAATCTCCCACAGTAGTGGGTCCGACTGATCCAGATTCTCTAGTCCTCTCCATTAGGCAGTCGCGCTGGTAGTGTGGCTCCCCACAAGTCCAACACCCCTTCTTCGTTCCAGTACTCCTGGTACCCGAAGTAGAAGTTGACAGCCCACCGGCTTGGAATCCTGGTATGTTCTGTTGAACATGCCTAAATTGTTGTTTCTAAGGTGTTGGTCGCCGAGGTGTAGTGGAAGTGGATCCTCTCTGGAAGCCACGATATCCTGGCTTCTTTCTAGCTGGTGTCTGATCCTGTTGTGCACCAGATGACATCTGCCCTGCAGGTCTCGTGGGAGTCCTTCTCTAACCCCCGCTAATAATATCCTCCTCTGCTATGAGGGCCTTTTGGACGGCATCATGCAAGGTCTAAGGCATCAAAATCCTAACCTTTTCACATATGTTGACATTAAGGCCGAACAAGAACCTGTTGACCTTAAGTTTCTCGGTATTAAGGTGTGGAGAATACCGAAAAAACTCCATAAAACGGGCCTCGTACTCAGGCACCGTACAGTCGCCCTGCCATAAGGCGTTGAACTCGTTGAGCTGACACTCAATGAATTCCTCTGATAGGTACCTCTCTCAGAACCATTCCTCGAACAGTTCCCATGACACGTCTTCGATGACCATGTTCAGTTGTGGCAGGAGCGTCTTCCACCATGGAAGAGTGCTCCCCTTCAGTTGAAATATCACCATGCAGACCTTCATGTTGGAGGTATAGTCGCGAAGTGCAAATCACATCGCCATATTCTCCAACCATGACTCGGCGGCTGTGCCATTTGGGGCACCAAAGAACTCGATAAATTTGACCTTCTCGAGTTTGCGATGAATGCTACTAGTACCAATTGGAGCACGCGGTGGACCCTCAGGGGGTGTCGGTGCCCTGGCCTCATCTCTATCCAAACGACTAATCAATGCCTCAGACATGCGCTAAAAAGACCTTATCAACCGAACCGCATCACCCACCTCTATCTGCTCCTGCCCGACAACCTGTTCATCTCCCTGGGAGTTAGACCCCTCAAGCGTGGATGCTACTAGAGGCATCGCGCCTCCTCCTCTAGCACCCCATCATCTTCCTTCGCGACATCCTCTAACCATGATTACCTGCACGAATACAAGTCAACTTAATTAGCAACATTATAATCAGATATCAAATCAACAACAGTCGTAGCGTTCCCAAGTCATGGGTTGAACCTGATCTGATACCATAAGTAATGACCCCAAACGTTACGACACCCAGCAAAGCAACAAGTGAAAATAAAAAAAAAAAAAGGATGACAACACCGATTACAGCTAAACAACACATCTGACGATGAGCACCACGCCTGCAAAACAGGCAACAGACAACTATGACTCAATGCACTAGCACAACGAGCAATTGGATGAAACATGCATAAATCAAAGGTAGAAACGACTACCCACCCGACATAGTCATGACAACGCCTACAGGCTAAGGGACAACATCCACAATCTCAACACAACGGTTTTGACAGTCAGCAACTAGAACCACTAAGGCGCACAACCAGACGCACGAAGGCGTTATAACCCAATCCCTAACAACAATTTCAACGACAACACCCACAATGGGAAGCCCAGACTCCAACCAAGTTATCAATGCCTCTATCCCCTAAGGCACACGATGATCCCCTCATCAGGAATCATATCGTCACCAGGTGATGTGCGTGACAACTTTTTAAGGAAATATACTAATAAAATAAAATAAGAAAATAAGAAAATTGATATAGTAAAATAATTATTAAAAACTTTTTAATGAACTATGATCATCCATAGGTTATGATAGGAACATAAACTATAATAAGGAAATAAGAAGTTTAAAATTGTGATAAGAATTCAAATTGAATCCAACATCTTAATATGAAACCAAAAATTTCAGTCTTCATAATATCTTTAAACATAAACACCCTCTTATCTTCAAATTATCTCTATTATAACCTACACGCATAAAGCTTATTCATATTCACATAAATAACAACATTATGAAGATGCTCTTAATAATGCAACATTATTAACGAGAAAATAAAAGAAAGAAAAACTCCTTACCTCTTAAAAGGATAGATAATAAAAAAAAAAATCTAAAAATAAACTAACAAGTGACCTGGTGCTTATCACCATACAAGTAAAGTTCAAACATCATAATAGACATCCTTCCATAGACACAAAGATATACTCAATCATTAATTCGTTATCATTGCAATGCATTCATTAAATCGTTGACCTTAAAATTCACTATCATTAAATATAAGTTGTTGTCATGTCAACTGAATAAATATAATGAACCCACTATCTAATGACGCAGATAGGGTCTATCTAATAAATGTGCTATCTAAGAATCTCTATAATAAAGATCTACATCTGTGATCTATAAAATGAGACACTACCTACTCAAGCAGTATGCAACAATCGTTGCCTGCAAACGAGTGGTTGTCTATATCATTAATGCCATGAAATTACTAATTGTCAGGCATATCATTGTCAAAAATAAATGTTGTCCATCACTATCCTATAAAAATGCGTTGTCAATAGATGGGCTCTCAGTAGTCACACGAGATATAATGAATCGATATCGTTCCATTAATCTCAAACGCCATCCAGCAAATTGATGGGCAATACACCTGCCATTCCATTGCAATCAATGCAGAAGCACCTTGATGGACATCTAAATTAAATGTTAATTCTATTTTTACTCAAACGCAGAGGCATTTGGTTGTCTGTCCAACATAAATGTTAATTCTATTTTAATCAAATGCATAGGCAAATTGTTGGTTGTCTAACACTTAGAATTTCACTGTGGTTTTTTCTGGGGAACGCTATGACATTAAAACCTACACCCAGGCTCAAAATCGTGGTCAATAGAAGGGAAAAAGAATGGTTGAGCTTAACATCATGATTGTTGGGTTTCAACAATAAAAATAGTTGAGTTTCACATCAAAAATTCGTTGAGTTTAACCTCAAGTTCGTAGTCAATAAAATGGTAAGGAAAACGTTGTCAGGAAGAGTCCACCCAGTCATAAGATATAAAAAAAAACGTTGTTCAAGAAGGGTAAAATAACATTCTATGACTGATAAGAAAGACATCGATTCAATTTGCAATACAAGGGAATAATAAACTGCAATACAACAATATACAATTGAGGGTAAAATTTAGTAAAAATGAGTGCACACTCCTTGAAAAGAAAAAAAACTAAGGCCACACTATGCGAACGAAATCAACCAAGAAAAATTGCCAAGGGAAGGGCCTCGAAAGTCGAAAAGGAAAAAAAAATTGGTTAATGAGCCACGAGAACCATGGTGAATCTGTGGTGTAAAGGCTAAGTAAAGACTTAAAGCTTAGGGATAATCCCTCACAGAGAACGCAAAAGAAAACTACCTCTAGGAAACACAGAAGTAAACAATCACCAGAGCACGCAGAGTTTCGGCAATCAAGTCTCAGGGGTTTATCCAAGAACCATGAATTAAAACGCTGAGAAAATCGAAGTTTTAAATCAACAGGGCACAGAGGTAAGTGAGGTAAATAGCGGGAAAACATCCTTCACTCATCATCCATGCATAGAAAAGTAGGGCATTAGGATCTATAGGTCTATTAACACTGAAGTGACGACCGTTGATCCGGCTCTTGGCCGACTGCTCAAGCGTGGATTGATGATCTAGGGATGAGGGAAAAGTATAAGGCACAACTTTTCACAATAAATCAACAACCAATAGGACAATCACAACATTCTGGGATCAATGGCCAAGGGAATCAGGTCAAGCAACGAGCTTAAGGCTAAGGTGAATTTAAGTCTTAAATAAATAAAAACTAAGTAAAATGCTTTATTTACACAATTAAAAGTACATAAATGAAAGTGTAAGATCAACAGTAATCTACCATGCAAATTAAAGCTTGCTACCATAGCCCAAGGTGACAGCTTCTGAGTCGTTGTCCCGCGCACTCCGTGCAACTCCCACTTGTCGACCGATGTGACTTCACTGGTACCTACCAACCAATTCTAAGGGTACTCTTCTTCCCCCTTATCCCCCCGATCCGCAAAGGGGCCACGCACAATAAACTAGACAAAAACTAGCCTCCCAGCTCGCCTCGCAAGGCCAAGCTACCACTCCTCACTAAGCTGGGTATCCCAACTCCCACAAGATAATTCAATCAAGTCTAAAAATTTTCAGCGTAACGTTACGCATAAAAAAAGAGATCCATCCTCCTCCTCCTCCTCCCTCCTTTATATAGAGTTTGTAAGTCATTTCTTTCCCAATTTCCCCATTTAATTTAATGTTTAATAATTTAATTCGGAAAAATCCTCCCCGTACAAGTGTCACCCATCCCCTTCAATGCAACAGAAATTAATTTCATTAATTATTTAATTACTCATATTTCTCATACCCACCTAAAATCATTCCTAGAATCGCTCCTAGGTGTCTCCATATTCCCTTACACATTTTAATGACTTGCCCCCTTACTAATTTACTAGTTGAGTTCAATTTAGAAAGTTCTTAAAGGCAAGATTCCTTGCCAAGTTAGTCATTCTGCCTTTTCCTTATGTTTTCCTTTTTCTTTATGTTTCCCCTTTTTCCCTTAGTTTCCTAGTTCTTTTAAATTTCCCTCTTTCCATTTTTATCTAAAACTCAAATTAGCAAGTGCAGGAAATTACCTCTTCCCCTTTTTCTTTTTAATTAATAACTTTTTAATTAACATAAGTAACAAAGCAATTATTTCCATTTTTGTTAAAACGAAATCCCCCGAAGTAATTTGATTTTTAAAAATCAATTGGATGGCTTACCCCCTTCTCAACACATGTTTAATGATGATTATTAGTATTATTATTATTATTTTTACCACAAGTATTACTTTAGACCTAGATTTTAATTGCCGAGGCTGGGCGACATTTTATTAGGGAATTTTTTTGTAAATCTTTCTTATCACATTATCCATTCTAAGGTCATATAGGTTTAATCACTTATTAGTTAACAACGCGACGTTCCCTTCAGAATGCACTAGGTGCTCCAAGGGTGTTGCTCGCCTCATTTTGTTCCCCTTGCGCGACGTGCCCTTCAGGGCGCACTACATGCTCCAAGGGTGCCACTCACCTCTTTTTGTTCCCCTTGCGCGATGTGCCCTTCAGGATGCACTACGTGCTCCAAGGGTGTCACTCGCCTCTTGACTGACTTGGTAAACATCAAAAAACCTTGGAGTCAATACTTTGTCAGGTGATCTTGTGGGAGACTAAGGGCCTCTAGGGAATAAGGCCCCTGCCTTATTGCGTGCCCCTTAGAATCATCGTGAGCGACTGTTGCAATTTTCCCTCACGACATCGTGGGTCTTCTCGAACTAGGTAGTCGTTAACCTACAATTTGAGCCATGACGGGAGTGCTAGTGGGTTGTGGTAGGGCTGTTGTCCACACCTCTCCCTCAACGTCTCTGGTAGTCGTGCGTGACCCCTCTACTCCACATGCGAGTCTGGTCGGCAAGCTATCGTCAGCCTACATCATCAACGAATCATGTCAAAAATAATATCCATAATCATAACATCTAATCAGATGCACAAATGTCATATATACAACAATCAAACCCCAATAGTCCACTCCCTGACTCGATCCAGAGTCCAAGGGTTTCATCGATGCCTCTGCATCCTCGAGGTCCAAAATCCTACACACTCAGGAGAACCAATTCAATAGCACCTGTCTATAACAATACATCAAAATAACATGTCATCATATCCATAATGCCTCATAATCATGATCAAATGCCCAATAGTATAATAATCTGGATCACTTGCAAGCAAGTGTCCTCAAAGAATAAGTTCGCTCAATGCACGTAAGAGCGAGATGTTACATATATCAACGTGTGCCCAACTTTATTAATCCCTTTAACCGGCCCTGTTATCCCCGATATCTAGGGATAACTAGGAGATCGTGTCTCGAGGCCCACATGGTCCTAGACATGGAGTACCGAGAGAAGGAGCAACTTGAGCATGGCCCTGGAGGGCCCATCTTTCTTCTTCTCAGCCAGCTTTGTCTTGTCAGCAGTACCAGCCTCCATCACTACCGGCCTGGACTTGCATCAGAGAGGACTCTTGCT
>JZKD02S2290539.1:225044-252299 GCA_000966675.3 Picea glauca
TTAAGATTGAAATAAAAGAACCAATGCCACCTAGTGGCTACAGAGTTATGAAAGTGTTAAGAACACTGTATCTAATGGATACATAAACTAAGAGGATAAATTGTTAATAAAAAAAATGAGTTTCTTAAATATAGACCGATGATATAGATTTAAATATTGATATGGCTAGTATCTTAGCAAAGGTTAATGTACCTGTCCTTCTTAGTACTGATATTGTATTTTTTTTTTAAATACCTACAAGAAGGTTGCTATTGCCATGTTTAAGATGTCTCTCTTGCCACGTTCAAGACGTCGGTCTTGCCACGTTTAAGATGTCTCTCTTGCCACGTTTAAGACGTCTCTCTTACCACATTCAAGATGTCGGTCTTGCCACGTTCCAGATGTCTCTATTGACACGTTCAAGACGTCGGTCTTGTCACGTTTAAGACATCTCTCTTGCCACGTTTAAGACGTCTCTCTTGCCACGTTCAAGACGTCGGTCTTGCCACGTTCCAGATGTCTCTATTGCCACGTTTCAGACGTCTCTCTTGCCACGTTCAAGACGTCGCAATAACGACAAAATCTATGTCGTCGGAAAAGAGACGTCATGTGAAACGACGTTTGAGGGGGTCCGTTGTTTGTCGTTCTCCCGACAATATAAAGTGGCAATTGCGTCGAATGCGCCGTTGGAATTTGACCCAAATGTACTAGTGCAAGGAGTCCATCCACACATAGATATATATCAATGCTACAAGGGAAGACCTAAATGACCAACATGTCAACAAAGGATAAACAATTCATATGAAAAACATTCTTCTTTCAGAAGCATGTATCTCAAATAATAATTTCTTATAGATTGAATCAAGTCATTTCATGAGAGCATTGCATGATTAGGATAGCGAGACTACAAAAGGTGTAAGGTGTGTATTGTTTAAATATTCTAAAATTTTCAAGTTATCAATGTGACACAATCAAGTAATGTGCATCATTATCCATGCAACAATATTGTCAAAGTTGCAAGCATAGGAGTCAACATTTAATGTCGGAGGTTAAGATTAAGTTGCATGAAACAACACATCCTAGACAGATTCAAGCCGAGTACGTGTGAAACATACCATGACATACACCATGAGATTAACCGTTGATCGTTTAACAAGTTTATGCTACAAATTATCATGACATTGAGGTTGTAATAATCACCATCAAAGCAACACTGCTCAGGATATAAAGCCACACATAAAGCTACACAGTGAGTGAAGTGTTGTAAATGAATGTTCACAAGGCGTAACAAGCAACATGTGAATTGGCCAAAGAATACATATCAATAATCGATCACTACAATTACATTCAACGACGACATGGTAGTCGATGAAAGAATGGTCACTTATGTATACAGGGAAAGAGAGTTACAAACAATGCCCACAACCCATGGATAAGACCAGATTCCAAGAGAACAAGAGCATGTAGACAATGATGATATATGTGAATACACTATTAAGAATCTGGTCAATAAACCCATGATGATAACCAATGCCAAGTTTCCAAATCTAAAATATACGATTTCATTTCAGATTTCTTACAACAACACAAGATTATTTAAAAGATACGCATTCTCTCTGGTTATTGATCATGCGTAACATGTAAAGTGTAGTTAGATTGAGCAACAAAAACTGGCTTTGATCATCCCTAGAGTCGTCATCCTCAACTATCCCAGTCACAAGGGACCTTAAATAGAAACCAACACTTATGACAATGTTAAAAACCCACATGTCTAAGCTATGGTTGTTGAAAACAATGCAGTTCTCGGTAGTGGTACACTTACATTGAAAATAATTCGAAGTATAAACAACAACCCACTCAGAGATAACAAGGAAGGAGAAAAGAAAACGCCGTATTAAATACACAGAGGTGAGGAGAGGTCAACTCGTTGAGAAAAGGAGGGATTGACATTGGGCAAGGAATGGTAAGACGCTGAGTAAATACCCCAAAAACCATCGCAGATCATGAATGGTTAAATTCGTTGTATAAGCAAGGAAAACGATGGGCAAATTCAGAATAAAACGCCGAGTGAATGGGTCAATATATATGGAAATCGTGTGGAGTAAAACTCCCGGGATCTCCTGGTAAAAACGTAGAGAGTCGAGGTAATTTGCATGGAAATTGAGTGGAGTAAACGTGCATGGGATCTCCCAGTAAAAATACAGAGAGACAGAATCATTTTTGTGGGCAAGGGAATGACATTGGGCTTAAGCTCTCCACAAAAAAAAAACACAGGGGTTAGATGGAAAACTGGGCGAATTCTTCACAGTGAATAATCCATGAAATTTGAGCCTACAAATTCACAAATTCGAAGTGCGGAAATGTCGAGTAAAAGTAGAAGGCTGGGCGAATTTCTCCACAATGAATAACAACATATATGAGCCTACGAATTTAAAAATTCAGAGTGTATAAATGTCGAGTGAAAAGTAGAAGGCTGGGCAAATTTCCCCACAATGAATAAACAACGAAATTGAGCCTACGATTTTACAGTTCGGAGTGTAGAATGTCGAGTAAAAACAAAATAGAATGCTGGGCGAAATCGTTTTGGGAGCATAGATAAAATTTACTGGGTGAAGGTGCCATAAAAATGCAAAGGCAAAAATTCCTATGTGAAGGTGCCATAAAAACGCTGATGTAACCAATGTTTCAGAGCTTGGGCTTCGCTACGAAGGAAATGAATTAGACAAGCAATGACCAACCCATTAAAAATTCAGTGTGAGGGTTTTTCCAGAGAGAAAAATAACACAGACAAAGGATTAACTTACTTACACAAATTTGAAGGAACAACGCAGACCAATAGGATTTAAAATTCAAGGTTTGGGTTTAGCCAGCAGGAAAGTGAATCAATAAGCAAGGTGAAAGCATAAGGCTGGGGGATTTTCTCATAGAGAAACACATACAAAATATGGGATCACCGCAAATACATGATTAATTTAAATCTCAATAAAAATTTAAAACCTTATATATAATTCCCAACAATGCGTATGCGATAGGATTAACTACATTTTAATTTGAAACTTAATAGTTTCAATCTCAATTTAGGATTACCGTAACCAAAGGCGAAGAATCTAAAGTTGGTATTCTGCGCTTGTGCTCCCTCCTGTCTCCTGCTTGCTAACCGTGAAGACCTCACCGGTACCTCCCAACTAACGCTAGGGGTACTCTTCTTCCCCCTTAGCCCCTCGAGCTGCAAAGGGGCCACACACACAAAACCAGAGAAAAATATACCTCCCAACTCACTTTGCAAGATCGAGCTGCCACTCTCTTTTTGAGCTAGGTATTCACAAGAAAAAACCAGTCAAAGAAATTCCGGTAACATAACTTTACGCATACCAGTCATGATCTATTCCTCTTCTCGTCCATTACTTTTATAAAAATTTTCTTAGTGATCAGTTGCCATTTGCACATTTAATTCGTTTTATTAAAAATTAATTAGGAATTATTCCCCCTGTACACTTGTCACCTGTTCCATTAGTTGCACCAATAAATTCACTTATTTAATTTAATTATTGTCACTTTCCCTCACATCTCCTAAAAGTGCTCCTTAAATATCTCCTAGTTGTTTTTTATTCCTTTAATCCCAATTTATGACTGACACCTTTCTAAATCTGTGTTGAGTTAAAAATGTGATTCTTCTCTAGTTAACTATACTCTAGATTCCTCTCTATGCTTACACATTCTTTTTATATTTATTTCCTTTCTTATCTTAATTTCCAATTTAGTATTTCTTGCACATAATCATATAATTAAATCTTTAGATAATTTTTTTCTCTTTTAATTCTTAACTTGATTTTTTTTCATCCCCTTTTATTAATTTGTTATTTAGTTTTTAGTCTTCTTACTCTATTTAGACTTAGGCTTAATTTTTAAACTAGGCTTAATTAAATCTTTAGATAAAATATTTCTCTTTTAATTTTTAACTTGATTTTTTTTTCATCCCCCTTTTATTAATTTGTTATTTAGTTTTTAGTCTTCTTACTCTATTTTTAGGCTTAATTTTTAAACTAGGCTTAGAATTTTTAAGGGGATTTTTTTTATTAATAAAATTACCCATTTATTAATTATTTTTAAGTCCGACAATAGTCAAAACAAATTATTTTTTTCTAGGCACCTAGGTTCATTGACTCACCTTTATTAAAAATCGCGACGTGCCCTTCAAGACACACTCCGTGATCCAAGGGTGTCACTTGCCTTTATTCAAGTTTTATTTATGCGACGTTCCCTTCAAGACGCACTATGTGCTCCAAGGGTGCCATTCGCCTTTGACTGATTTTGGTAGTTGTCCAACCCTTGGAGTCAATACTCTATCAGGCAACCTTGTGAGAGACTAAGGGTCTCTAAGAAATAAGGACTCTGCCTTATTGTAAGCCCCTTAGAATCTTCGTGAGCGACTGTCTCGGTGTGCCCTCATGACATTGTGGATCTCTCGAACTAGGTAATCGTTAACCTACAATTAGAGCCACGACGAGAGTGCTAGTAGGTTGTGGCAGGGCTGTTGCCATACCTCTCCCTCAATACCTGGTTGTTGTGCATGGCCCCTTTACTCCTTATGTGAGTCTGATTAGCAAGAAATTGTCAGCCTACATCCATCAACGAAACCTGTCAATGATCCATAAACAACATCATAATATACCTAATCATATGTCACATATGCATAAATAGAAATACCCAAAACATATGCAATCCACTCCCTGACTCGATCCAGAGTGCAAGGAGGTCCATCGATTCCATCAACATCCTCAATCAGTGAAGTGTCCTACACACACAGGAGAAACCTGTCAATAGCACATGTCTATACACAGATATCAAATAACATAACATCATAATCCAACAACATCATCATCAGAATCCATAATCGAAAAGACAACCATATACTAAACTGGATTGCTTGCACGCAAGTTTCCTCAAAGAATAAGTCAATAATGTGTTCTTGCAAGACCGGGATGTTACGTACACCCCCTCTTGTTTTAAACTCTGTCCTGAATTTTCATAGTATATAAATGTAGTAAATAAATAATCTGGCAGGATCTAAATGTCTAACTATCAAACAAAAATGGAAACTGTTGGCGCATATCATATGCGTCCTCCCAGGTAGCCGAGTGCGGACTATAATTTTTGAACTCGACCTTGACTTGATCAATTGTTCGACATCGTAGTTTTCGAATGCGATGGTCTAGAATGTGGATTGGCTCCGCCGTGAGTGCACCCTCATCCGACACCTGCAAAGAACTCATGTCAATCACATGTGTAGGATCACTAACATAATGTTTCAAAACATATACATGAAAAACATCGTGCATATGCCTCAAAGAATCATGCAAGGCTAGTCGATAGGCCACGGGTCCTTTCTTTTCTACAACTTCGAAAGGTCCCAAAAAACTAGGAGAGAGTTTAACACCCTTTCCAAACTTGATCGAACTCCTCTGTGGTTTCACCTGCAAGAAAACTCGATCACCAACTTCATAACTACGGTCAACGCAATGCGCATCAACATAGATCTTCTGTTGATCAACGCTTCTTTGATCCTTTGTATTATTGTTTGCATTTTTTCTTCCATTTCTTGGATCACTTCTGTTCCTACCAAGACCCTATCTTCAAGTCAATTTGAGCTCAAAGGCGTCCCACATGGTCACCCATAAATAAACTCAAATGGCGTCATCTTAATGGTGCTTTGATAGCTGTTGTTGTATGCAAACTCTACCAGTGGTATAAACTCCTCCCAATGCTTATTTTGGTCCATAACGTACATACAAAACATATCTTCCAATATTTGGTTCATTCTTTCTGTCTTCTTGTCAGTCTCTGGGTGATACACGGTACTAAAGTTAAGTTGGGTTCCCAAGGCCTCTTGGAAACTAGTCCAAAATTGTCTTGTAAACACTGATCCTCGATCGGATATGATCATTTTAGGCACATCATGAAATATCACAATCTCGCTCATAAAAAATATAGCTATGTTTGGTGCCCGATATGTCATATGCACAAGGATAAAATGTGCACTCTTCGTCAGAGTGTCTACTACCACAAAAATCGAGTCGTGCCTCCTTGCCTTCAACGGAAATCCAACAATGAAGTCCATCGAAATGACCTCCCATTTCAATTCTGGAATAGGGTGTGGTTGTAGTAATTATGTCAGATGTCTATGTTCAACCTTCACTTTCTGACATTATAGACATATCGCCACATAGTTGACTATGTCTGCCTTCATTCCTCTCCAAAAGAATAAGGGTTGAAGGTCTTCCCTCATCTTTGTTACTCTTGGATGAGCCATGTACACTGCTCTATGAGCTTCGTTTATGATCAAACTTCTCAACTCGTCATTAGGCGGTACGTAAATCTGGTTATTATATCTCATTAATCCGTCGTTTTCCACAGTAAATCCCTCAAATTTTGGTACTAACATGGTGTCTGGTCCAATATTTTCCTTAAGCTCTTTATACCAATCATCGTCACGTTGTATAGTTAGAATCATTTCACGAAGATTCATATGAAGAGGTATCATCGAAAATATGTGTGGTCTCTGACTTAATGCATCTACCACTCAGTTCATTGTTCCTTTTATGTAGGTAATCTCAAAATCGTACTCGTTAAGCAGTTTTGACCAACGCCTTTGCCGCGTGTTCAAGTCACTTTGTGTAAAAGTGTGCTGCAAACCATAGTGGTTTGTTTTTAGTTCGAATTTCTATCCAATCAGGTAGTTTCTCCACACTCTCAGGGCATACACAATGGCCAATAAATCCAAATCGTGCATCGCATAGTTCTCCTCATGCTTTCTTAACTTCCTTGAGATGTAAGCGATCACTCGAATTTCTTGCATCAAGACTCTGCCTAAGCCTTCCTAGTATGCGTCTGTGCATACCAAGAAGTCCTCGTCCATGTCAGGGAATTTTAGTATCGACATTGTCGTCAAAGGCTCCTTGAGCCTTCAAAATGATTCTGTGCATTTCTCGATCCATACAAACTTCTTGTTTTTCTTTTGCGATTTCGTAATCAGATTTGCTATCTTTGAAAAACCTTCGACAAAACATCGATAATATCCCGCTAAACCCATGAAGATACGTACTTCGGGTACATTTGTTGGCACAAGCCATTCCATAATAGCCTCTACCTTCGCTGGATCCACAATGATATCTTCGTCGGAGATAAAATGCCCTAAATAATGAATCCTCAAATGTTAAAAAGAGTATTTCGACAGTTTCCCGTATAATTTGTTCTCTCGTAAACACTGTAGTACCAAGTGTTCGTCATGTTCTTCTATCATTCGAGAATATATCAATATGTCATCAGTGAATACTTGAACAAACTTGTCCAAGTATTCGCGGAACACCCCATTCATCCAGCTCATGAATACCCTCGGGGCGTTTGTCAGTCCAAACGATAAAACAGTAAACTCATAATGTCCAAAGCCCGTCTTGAATATAGTCTTAGGAATGTCTTCCTCTTTTATCTATAACTGGTGGTATCTTGATCTCAAGTCGATCTTCAAAAACAACGTAGTGCCTTTCATTTGATAAAAAAAATAGTCTATTCTTGGCAACAGATACTGGTTCTTAATCGTTGCCTTGTTCAATTGACGGTAGTCAATGCAGAGTCTCCATGAACCATCCTTCTTTAGTATGAAAATAACAGGCACACCCCAAGGTGACACACTTGGGCGTATAAGTCCTAGGTCCAATAATTCTTCCAGTTGCATTTTCAACTCTTGTAAATCAGGGGTCGACATCCGATAAGGCGTCCTTGTTATCAGTTCAGTTCCAAGTTTTAAGTCGATGGTAAATTCCAACTCTCTTTCGGGCGACAAACCTGGTAACTCTTCTAGGAACATGTCCGCAAACTCTCATACTATCAGAAGGTTTTCTAATCCTCCTATCACACCCTTGTCATTCAGTGCTAAGATTTCATATAGCTTGCATCCCTTGCACATGCTCTTTTGTAGTTTTACGGAAGAGATGAACCTTAGGGAAACTCCTTGGTTTCTTCTTATAATCACTCGTCTATTTCCCTCATCATCAATCAAACTCAACCATTTCGTCTTACAGTTGAGTATCGCCTCATGCGATTCCAACCAGTCCATACAGATTAAAACGTCATAAGATCCTAAGATCGTGACATATAGGTTGGCCTTCGGGACAAAATATCCTAGGTTAAGGCTATAGTCCATAACCTTTCCTCCAACCTACTGCTTGGCTCCTGAAGCCATTTCCATGTAGCTAAACTTGTCCTGTTCGAATGCCTTAACCTTAATTATTTTTAGCGCTACACCAAAAATAAAGCTCTTTATAGCACCCGGATCTATAAAAATACTAAAGTTCTGGTCAACGATGGTACCTGATGTCTTGAGCACAGGAGACTGGTGCTCGGCCTGACGATTATTCACTGCTGCATGAATCCGGTGGGCCTTGCTAGATCTCCTACTGTAGTGTGTCTGATTGACTTGGATGCTCTGGCCCTCTCAACCGAACAATCATGCTGGTAATGTGGCTCCCCACATGTCCAACATCCGGTCTTTGGTCCAATACTCTTGGTCCCTAAAGTAGAAGTTGATGGACCACCAACCTGAAACCTTGGTCTGTTCCGTTGAACAGGATTGAACTGTTGTTGCGGACGACACTGTTGTGGGTTCTGTGGTCCTCTATAGGGAGTCTGTTTTTGAGGCGTCGGTTGTCGTGGTGTCGTGAACGTGGATCCTCTCAGAGTGCCTCGATACCCTGATGGATGTCTAGCTGATGTCTGACGCTACTGCGCACCAGATGTCACATGTCCTGTCGGTCTCATAGGAGTCCTGCTTTGACCCCTGCTGATCAGCTCGTCCTCAGCTATGAGGGCCTTCTGGACAACATTGTGCAAGGTATAAGGCATTAGTATCCTCACTTTCGCATGAATGTTGACGTTAAGTCCGAACACGAACTTGTTGACCTTAAGCTTCTATGTGTTCAGATGTGGAGCATACCTAAGCAGCTCCATGAAACAAGCCTCATACTCGGGCACCTTACAACCGCCCTGTCGTAAGGCATTGAACTCATTGAGCTAGCGCTCAATGAATTCCTCAGAAAAATACCTCTCCCTGAATCGCTCCTCGAACAATTCCCATGACACGTCTTCGATGACCATATTCAATTGTGGCGGGAGTGTCTTCCACCATAGAAGAGTGATCCCCTTCAGCTGAAAGACTGCCATGCAGACCTTCATGTTGGAGGTGTAGTTGTGAAGTGAGAAGCACATCGCCATGTTCTCCAACCAAGACTTGGCGGCTGCGCTGTCATGGCACGCAAGAACTTGAGAAACTTGACCTTCTTGAATTCTCGGTGAATGCTACTAGTACCGGCTGGGGCGCGTTGTGGACCCTTAGGGGGTATAGGCACCCTGACCTCATCTCTATCCATACTACTAATAGTGCATTCACATATCTATCCATACTACTAATAGTGTATTCACATATCTCATCATTGTCTATGTGCTCCTATTCACAGTGATTGATTTATTAATTGTATTCTATTGCGCCTTGCGAAATAAAGTCAATATCTCATGCGTCAATAAACCCATGATGATAACCAGTGCCAAGTTTCCAAATCTAAAATATACAATTTCATTTTAGATTTCTTACAACAACACATGATTATTTAAAAGATACACATTCTCTCTGGTTATTGATCATGCACAACATGTAAAGTGTAGTCAGATCGGGCAACCAAAAAGAATCCATCATAACTGGCTTTGATCATCCCTAGAGTCCTCATCCCCAACTATCCCAGTCACAAGGGACCTTCAATAGAAACCAACACTTATAACAATGCTAAAAACCCACATGTCTAAGTTATGGTTGTTGAAAGCATTGCAGTTCTCGGTACTGGTACACATACATTGAAAACAATTTGAAGTATAAACAATAGTCCACTTAGAGACCACTTAGAGATAACAAGGAAGGAGAAAATAAAATGTTTTATTAAATATGTTGAGGTAAGGAGAGATTATTTGTTGAGCAAAGGAGGGATTTACATTGGGAAAGGAATGGTAAGACGCTGAGTAAATACCCCAAAAACCATCGCAAAGCCTGAATGGTTAAATTCACTGTATAATCAAGGGAAAAAATGGGAAAATTCAGAATAAAACGTTGAGTGAATGGGTGAATATATGGAAATTGTGTGGAGTAAAATGCATGGGATATCTTGGTAAAAACACAGAGAGGGGAGGTAATTTTCATGGAAATAGAGTGGAGTAAAAGAAAATGGGATCTCCTGGTAAAAAAACAGAGATACATAATCATTTTTGTTGGGCAAGGGAATGACATTGGGCTTAAGCTCTCCACACACAAAAAAACACAAGGGTTAGATGGCAAGCTGGGCGAATTCCCCACAATGAATAATCCACGAAATTTGAGCCTACAAATTCACAAATTCAGAGTGTGGAAATGCTGAGTAAAAGTAGAAGGTTGGGTGAATTTCCCCACAGTGAATAACAACGAATCTAAGCCTATGAATTTGCAAATTCAGAGTGTAGAAATGTTGAGTGAAAAGTATAAGGCTGGGCAAATTTCCCCACAGTGAATAAAAAACCAAACTGAGCTTACGATTTTACAGTTTCGAGTGTAGAATGTTGAGTAAAAAGAAAGTAGAATGTTGGGCAAAATCGTTTTGGGAGCAAAGATAAAAATTTTTGGGGGAAGGTGCCATAAAAATGCAGAGGGAAAAATTCCTGTGTGAAGGTGCCATAAAAGCGGAGATGTAACCAATGTTTCAGAGCTTGGGCTTTGCCAGGGAAAGGATTAAAAACAACACAGACACATGATTAACTTACTTACACAAATTTGAAGGAACAACACAAACCGATAGCATTTAAAATTCAGGGTTTGGGTTTCACATAAGGTTGGGGGATTTTCTCAAAGAGAAACGCATACAAAAGATGGGATCACAATAATTACATGATTAATTTAAATCTCAATAAGAATTTAAAACCTTGAATATAATTCCAAGCAATGTGTATGGGATAGGATTAACTACATTTTAATTTGAAACTTAATAGGTTCAATCTCAGTTTAGGATTATCGTAACCGAAGGAAAATAATTTGAAGTTGTTATTCCACGCTTGCATTCTCTCCTATCTCCCGCTTGCTAACTGTGAAGACCTCACTAGTACCTCCCATTCAACGCTAGGGGTACTCTTCCCCCTTAGCCCCATGAGCCGCAAAGGGGCCACGTACACAAAACCAGAGAAAAAACTAGCTCCCAGCTCGCCTCGCAAGGTCGAGCTGCCACTCTCTTTTCGAGCTGGGTATCCCAACTCTAACAAGAAAAACCAGTCAAAGAAATTTTGACAGCATAACTTTACGCATATCGGTCATGATCCATTCCTCTTCTGAGCCATTACTTTTATAGAATTTTTCTTGGTGACCACTTTCCATTTGCACGTTTAATTCGTTTTATTAAAAAATAATTAGGAATTATTCCCCCCGTACACTTGTCACCTGTTCCCTTAGTTGCACCAATAAATTCACTTATTTAATTTAATTAAAGTCACTTTCCCTCACATCTCCTAAAAGCACTCCTTAAATCACTCCTAGTTGTTTTTTATTCCTTTAATCCTAATTTATGACTGACACCTTTCTAAATCCGTGTTGAGTTAAAAATGAGATTTTTCTCTAGTTAACTAGACTCTAGATTCCTTTCTATGCTTACACATTTTTTTTTATATTTATTTCATTTCTTATCTGAATTTCCAATTTAGTATTTCTTGCACATAATCATATAATTAAATCTTTAGATAAAATATTTCACTTTTAATTCTTAACTTGATTTTTCTTCATCCCCCTTTTATTAATTTGTTATTTAGTTTTTAGTCTTCTTACCCTATTTAGACTTAGGATTAATTTTTAAACTAAGTTTAGAATTTTTAAGGGGATTTTATAATTAATAAAATTACCCATTTATTAATTATTTTTAAGTCCGACAATCGTCAAAACAAATTATTGTTTTCTAGTCACCTAGGTTCATTGACTCACCTTTATTAAAAATTGCGATGTGACCTTCAAGATGCACTCTGTGCTCCAAGGGTACCACTCGCCTTTATTAGAGTTTTATTTATGCGACATGCCCTTCAAGACGCACTACGTGCTCCAAGGGTGTCAATCGCCTTTGATTGATTTTGGTAGTTTTCCAACCCTTGGAGTCAATACTCCATCAGGTGACCTTGTGAGAGACTAAGGGCCTCTAAGGAATAAGGACCCTGCCTTATTGCGCGCCCATTAGAATCTTCATGAACAACTATCTCAGTCTACCCTCACGACATCGTGGATATATCGAACTAGGTAATCGTTAACCTACAATTCGAGCCACAACGGGAGTGCTAGTAGTTGGTGACAGGATTGTTGCCACACCTCTCCCTCAATACCTGGATGTTTTGCATGGCCCCTTTACTCCTTATGTGAGTCTGAATAGCAAGCAATTGTCAACCTGTATCCATCAACGAAACCNTGCCACGTTCCAGATGTCTCTATTGCCACGTTTCAGACGTCTCTCTTGCCACGTTCAAGACGTCGCAATAACGACAAAATCTATGTCGTCGGAAAAGAGACGTCATGTGAAACGACGTTTGAGGGGGTCCGTTGTTTGTCGTTCTCCCGACAATATAAAGTGGCAATTGCGTCGAATGCGCCGTTGGAATTTGACCCAAATGTACTAGTGCAAGGAGTCCATCCACACATAGATATATATCAATGCTACAAGGGAAGACCTAAATGACCAACATGTCAACAAAGGATAAACAATTCATATGAAAAACATTCTTCTTTCAGAAGCATGTATCTCAAATAATAATTTCTTATAGATTGAATCAAGTCATTTCATGAGAGCATTGCATGATTAGGATAGCGAGACTACAAAAGGTGTAAGGTGTGTATTGTTTAAATATTCTAAAATTTTCAAGTTATCAATGTGACACAATCAAGTAATGTGCATCATTATCCATGCAACAATATTGTCAAAGTTGCAAGCATAGGAGTCAACATTTAATGTCGGAGGTTAAGATTAAGTTGCATGAAACAACACATCCTAGACAGATTCAAGCCGAGTACGTGTGAAACATACCATGACATACACCATGAGATTAACCGTTGATCGTTTAACAAGTTTATGCTACAAATTATCATGACATTGAGGTTGTAATAATCACCATCAAAGCAACACTGCTCAGGATATAAAGCCACACATAAAGCTACACAGTGAGTGAAGTGTTGTAAATGAATGTTCACAAGGCGTAACAAGCAACATGTGAATTGGCCAAAGAATACATATCAATAATCGATCACTACAATTACATTCAACGACGACATGGTAGTCGATGAAAGAATGGTCACTTATGTATACAGGGAAAGAGAGTTACAAACAATGCCCACAACCCATGGATAAGACCAGATTCCAAGAGAACAAGAGCATGTAGACAATGATGATATATGTGAATACACTATTAAGAATCTGGTCAATAAACCCATGATGATAACCAATGCCAAGTTTCCAAATCTAAAATATACGATTTCATTTCAGATTTCTTACAACAACACAAGATTATTTAAAAGATACGCATTCTCTCTGGTTATTGATCATGCGTAACATGTAAAGTGTAGTTAGATTGAGCAACAAAAACTGGCTTTGATCATCCCTAGAGTCGTCATCCTCAACTATCCCAGTCACAAGGGACCTTAAATAGAAACCAACACTTATGACAATGTTAAAAACCCACATGTCTAAGCTATGGTTGTTGAAAACAATGCAGTTCTCGGTAGTGGTACACTTACATTGAAAATAATTCGAAGTATAAACAACAACCCACTCAGAGATAACAAGGAAGGAGAAAAGAAAACGCCGTATTAAATACACAGAGGTGAGGAGAGGTCAACTCGTTGAGAAAAGGAGGGATTGACATTGGGCAAGGAATGGTAAGACGCTGAGTAAATACCCCAAAAACCATCGCAGATCATGAATGGTTAAATTCGTTGTATAAGCAAGGAAAACGATGGGCAAATTCAGAATAAAACGCCGAGTGAATGGGTCAATATATATGGAAATCGTGTGGAGTAAAACTCCCGGGATCTCCTGGTAAAAACGTAGAGAGTCGAGGTAATTTGCATGGAAATTGAGTGGAGTAAACGTGCATGGGATCTCCCAGTAAAAATACAGAGAGACAGAATCATTTTTGTGGGCAAGGGAATGACATTGGGCTTAAGCTCTCCACAAAAAAAAAACACAGGGGTTAGATGGAAAACTGGGCGAATTCTTCACAGTGAATAATCCATGAAATTTGAGCCTACAAATTCACAAATTCGAAGTGCGGAAATGTCGAGTAAAAGTAGAAGGCTGGGCGAATTTCTCCACAATGAATAACAACATATATGAGCCTACGAATTTAAAAATTCAGAGTGTATAAATGTCGAGTGAAAAGTAGAAGGCTGGGCAAATTTCCCCACAATGAATAAACAACGAAATTGAGCCTACGATTTTACAGTTCGGAGTGTAGAATGTCGAGTAAAAACAAAATAGAATGCTGGGCGAAATCGTTTTGGGAGCATAGATAAAATTTACTGGGTGAAGGTGCCATAAAAATGCAAAGGCAAAAATTCCTATGTGAAGGTGCCATAAAAACGCTGATGTAACCAATGTTTCAGAGCTTGGGCTTCGCTACGAAGGAAATGAATTAGACAAGCAATGACCAACCCATTAAAAATTCAGTGTGAGGGTTTTTCCAGAGAGAAAAATAACACAGACAAAGGATTAACTTACTTACACAAATTTGAAGGAACAACGCAGACCAATAGGATTTAAAATTCAAGGTTTGGGTTTAGCCAGCAGGAAAGTGAATCAATAAGCAAGGTGAAAGCATAAGGCTGGGGGATTTTCTCATAGAGAAACACATACAAAATATGGGATCACCGCAAATACATGATTAATTTAAATCTCAATAAAAATTTAAAACCTTATATATAATTCCCAACAATGCGTATGCGATAGGATTAACTACATTTTAATTTGAAACTTAATAGTTTCAATCTCAATTTAGGATTACCGTAACCAAAGGCGAAGAATCTAAAGTTGGTATTCTGCGCTTGTGCTCCCTCCTGTCTCCTGCTTGCTAACCGTGAAGACCTCACCGGTACCTCCCAACTAACGCTAGGGGTACTCTTCTTCCCCCTTAGCCCCTCGAGCTGCAAAGGGGCCACACACACAAAACCAGAGAAAAATATACCTCCCAACTCACTTTGCAAGATCGAGCTGCCACTCTCTTTTTGAGCTAGGTATTCACAAGAAAAAACCAGTCAAAGAAATTCCGGTAACATAACTTTACGCATACCAGTCATGATCTATTCCTCTTCTCGTCCATTACTTTTATAAAAATTTTCTTAGTGATCAGTTGCCATTTGCACATTTAATTCGTTTTATTAAAAATTAATTAGGAATTATTCCCCCTGTACACTTGTCACCTGTTCCATTAGTTGCACCAATAAATTCACTTATTTAATTTAATTATTGTCACTTTCCCTCACATCTCCTAAAAGTGCTCCTTAAATATCTCCTAGTTGTTTTTTATTCCTTTAATCCCAATTTATGACTGACACCTTTCTAAATCTGTGTTGAGTTAAAAATGTGATTCTTCTCTAGTTAACTATACTCTAGATTCCTCTCTATGCTTACACATTCTTTTTATATTTATTTCCTTTCTTATCTTAATTTCCAATTTAGTATTTCTTGCACATAATCATATAATTAAATCTTTAGATAATTTTTTTCTCTTTTAATTCTTAACTTGATTTTTTTTCATCCCCTTTTATTAATTTGTTATTTAGTTTTTAGTCTTCTTACTCTATTTAGACTTAGGCTTAATTTTTAAACTAGGCTTAATTAAATCTTTAGATAAAATATTTCTCTTTTAATTTTTAACTTGATTTTTTTTTCATCCCCCTTTTATTAATTTGTTATTTAGTTTTTAGTCTTCTTACTCTATTTTTAGGCTTAATTTTTAAACTAGGCTTAGAATTTTTAAGGGGATTTTTTTTATTAATAAAATTACCCATTTATTAATTATTTTTAAGTCCGACAATAGTCAAAACAAATTATTTTTTTCTAGGCACCTAGGTTCATTGACTCACCTTTATTAAAAATCGCGACGTGCCCTTCAAGACACACTCCGTGATCCAAGGGTGTCACTTGCCTTTATTCAAGTTTTATTTATGCGACGTTCCCTTCAAGACGCACTATGTGCTCCAAGGGTGCCATTCGCCTTTGACTGATTTTGGTAGTTGTCCAACCCTTGGAGTCAATACTCTATCAGGCAACCTTGTGAGAGACTAAGGGTCTCTAAGAAATAAGGACTCTGCCTTATTGTAAGCCCCTTAGAATCTTCGTGAGCGACTGTCTCGGTGTGCCCTCATGACATTGTGGATCTCTCGAACTAGGTAATCGTTAACCTACAATTAGAGCCACGACGAGAGTGCTAGTAGGTTGTGGCAGGGCTGTTGCCATACCTCTCCCTCAATACCTGGTTGTTGTGCATGGCCCCTTTACTCCTTATGTGAGTCTGATTAGCAAGAAATTGTCAGCCTACATCCATCAACGAAACCTGTCAATGATCCATAAACAACATCATAATATACCTAATCATATGTCACATATGCATAAATAGAAATACCCAAAACATATGCAATCCACTCCCTGACTCGATCCAGAGTGCAAGGAGGTCCATCGATTCCATCAACATCCTCAATCAGTGAAGTGTCCTACACACACAGGAGAAACCTGTCAATAGCACATGTCTATACACAGATATCAAATAACATAACATCATAATCCAACAACATCATCATCAGAATCCATAATCGAAAAGACAACCATATACTAAACTGGATTGCTTGCACGCAAGTTTCCTCAAAGAATAAGTCAATAATGTGTTCTTGCAAGACCGGGATGTTACGTACACCCCCTCTTGTTTTAAACTCTGTCCTGAATTTTCATAGTATATAAATGTAGTAAATAAATAATCTGGCAGGATCTAAATGTCTAACTATCAAACAAAAATGGAAACTGTTGGCGCATATCATATGCGTCCTCCCAGGTAGCCGAGTGCGGACTATAATTTTTGAACTCGACCTTGACTTGATCAATTGTTCGACATCGTAGTTTTCGAATGCGATGGTCTAGAATGTGGATTGGCTCCGCCGTGAGTGCACCCTCATCCGACACCTGCAAAGAACTCATGTCAATCACATGTGTAGGATCACTAACATAATGTTTCAAAACATATACATGAAAAACATCGTGCATATGCCTCAAAGAATCATGCAAGGCTAGTCGATAGGCCACGGGTCCTTTCTTTTCTACAACTTCGAAAGGTCCCAAAAAACTAGGAGAGAGTTTAACACCCTTTCCAAACTTGATCGAACTCCTCTGTGGTTTCACCTGCAAGAAAACTCGATCACCAACTTCATAACTACGGTCAACGCAATGCGCATCAACATAGATCTTCTGTTGATCAACGCTTCTTTGATCCTTTGTATTATTGTTTGCATTTTTTCTTCCATTTCTTGGATCACTTCTGTTCCTACCAAGACCCTATCTTCAAGTCAATTTGAGCTCAAAGGCGTCCCACATGGTCACCCATAAATAAACTCAAATGGCGTCATCTTAATGGTGCTTTGATAGCTGTTGTTGTATGCAAACTCTACCAGTGGTATAAACTCCTCCCAATGCTTATTTTGGTCCATAACGTACATACAAAACATATCTTCCAATATTTGGTTCATTCTTTCTGTCTTCTTGTCAGTCTCTGGGTGATACACGGTACTAAAGTTAAGTTGGGTTCCCAAGGCCTCTTGGAAACTAGTCCAAAATTGTCTTGTAAACACTGATCCTCGATCGGATATGATCATTTTAGGCACATCATGAAATATCACAATCTCGCTCATAAAAAATATAGCTATGTTTGGTGCCCGATATGTCATATGCACAAGGATAAAATGTGCACTCTTCGTCAGAGTGTCTACTACCACAAAAATCGAGTCGTGCCTCCTTGCCTTCAACGGAAATCCAACAATGAAGTCCATCGAAATGACCTCCCATTTCAATTCTGGAATAGGGTGTGGTTGTAGTAATTATGTCAGATGTCTATGTTCAACCTTCACTTTCTGACATTATAGACATATCGCCACATAGTTGACTATGTCTGCCTTCATTCCTCTCCAAAAGAATAAGGGTTGAAGGTCTTCCCTCATCTTTGTTACTCTTGGATGAGCCATGTACACTGCTCTATGAGCTTCGTTTATGATCAAACTTCTCAACTCGTCATTAGGCGGTACGTAAATCTGGTTATTATATCTCATTAATCCGTCGTTTTCCACAGTAAATCCCTCAAATTTTGGTACTAACATGGTGTCTGGTCCAATATTTTCCTTAAGCTCTTTATACCAATCATCGTCACGTTGTATAGTTAGAATCATTTCACGAAGATTCATATGAAGAGGTATCATCGAAAATATGTGTGGTCTCTGACTTAATGCATCTACCACTCAGTTCATTGTTCCTTTTATGTAGGTAATCTCAAAATCGTACTCGTTAAGCAGTTTTGACCAACGCCTTTGCCGCGTGTTCAAGTCACTTTGTGTAAAAGTGTGCTGCAAACCATAGTGGTTTGTTTTTAGTTCGAATTTCTATCCAATCAGGTAGTTTCTCCACACTCTCAGGGCATACACAATGGCCAATAAATCCAAATCGTGCATCGCATAGTTCTCCTCATGCTTTCTTAACTTCCTTGAGATGTAAGCGATCACTCGAATTTCTTGCATCAAGACTCTGCCTAAGCCTTCCTAGTATGCGTCTGTGCATACCAAGAAGTCCTCGTCCATGTCAGGGAATTTTAGTATCGACATTGTCGTCAAAGGCTCCTTGAGCCTTCAAAATGATTCTGTGCATTTCTCGATCCATACAAACTTCTTGTTTTTCTTTTGCGATTTCGTAATCAGATTTGCTATCTTTGAAAAACCTTCGACAAAACATCGATAATATCCCGCTAAACCCATGAAGATACGTACTTCGGGTACATTTGTTGGCACAAGCCATTCCATAATAGCCTCTACCTTCGCTGGATCCACAATGATATCTTCGTCGGAGATAAAATGCCCTAAATAATGAATCCTCAAATGTTAAAAAGAGTATTTCGACAGTTTCCCGTATAATTTGTTCTCTCGTAAACACTGTAGTACCAAGTGTTCGTCATGTTCTTCTATCATTCGAGAATATATCAATATGTCATCAGTGAATACTTGAACAAACTTGTCCAAGTATTCGCGGAACACCCCATTCATCCAGCTCATGAATACCCTCGGGGCGTTTGTCAGTCCAAACGATAAAACAGTAAACTCATAATGTCCAAAGCCCGTCTTGAATATAGTCTTAGGAATGTCTTCCTCTTTTATCTATAACTGGTGGTATCTTGATCTCAAGTCGATCTTCAAAAACAACGTAGTGCCTTTCATTTGATAAAAAAAATAGTCTATTCTTGGCAACAGATACTGGTTCTTAATCGTTGCCTTGTTCAATTGACGGTAGTCAATGCAGAGTCTCCATGAACCATCCTTCTTTAGTATGAAAATAACAGGCACACCCCAAGGTGACACACTTGGGCGTATAAGTCCTAGGTCCAATAATTCTTCCAGTTGCATTTTCAACTCTTGTAAATCAGGGGTCGACATCCGATAAGGCGTCCTTGTTATCAGTTCAGTTCCAAGTTTTAAGTCGATGGTAAATTCCAACTCTCTTTCGGGCGACAAACCTGGTAACTCTTCTAGGAACATGTCCGCAAACTCTCATACTATCAGAAGGTTTTCTAATCCTCCTATCACACCCTTGTCATTCAGTGCTAAGATTTCATATAGCTTGCATCCCTTGCACATGCTCTTTTGTAGTTTTACGGAAGAGATGAACCTTAGGGAAACTCCTTGGTTTCTTCTTATAATCACTCGTCTATTTCCCTCATCATCAATCAAACTCAACCATTTCGTCTTACAGTTGAGTATCGCCTCATGCGATTCCAACCAGTCCATACAGATTAAAACGTCATAAGATCCTAAGATCGTGACATATAGGTTGGCCTTCGGGACAAAATATCCTAGGTTAAGGCTATAGTCCATAACCTTTCCTCCAACCTACTGCTTGGCTCCTGAAGCCATTTCCATGTAGCTAAACTTGTCCTGTTCGAATGCCTTAACCTTAATTATTTTTAGCGCTACACCAAAAATAAAGCTCTTTATAGCACCCGGATCTATAAAAATACTAAAGTTCTGGTCAACGATGGTACCTGATGTCTTGAGCACAGGAGACTGGTGCTCGGCCTGACGATTATTCACTGCTGCATGAATCCGGTGGGCCTTGCTAGATCTCCTACTGTAGTGTGTCTGATTGACTTGGATGCTCTGGCCCTCTCAACCGAACAATCATGCTGGTAATGTGGCTCCCCACATGTCCAACATCCGGTCTTTGGTCCAATACTCTTGGTCCCTAAAGTAGAAGTTGATGGACCACCAACCTGAAACCTTGGTCTGTTCCGTTGAACAGGATTGAACTGTTGTTGCGGACGACACTGTTGTGGGTTCTGTGGTCCTCTATAGGGAGTCTGTTTTTGAGGCGTCGGTTGTCGTGGTGTCGTGAACGTGGATCCTCTCAGAGTGCCTCGATACCCTGATGGATGTCTAGCTGATGTCTGACGCTACTGCGCACCAGATGTCACATGTCCTGTCGGTCTCATAGGAGTCCTGCTTTGACCCCTGCTGATCAGCTCGTCCTCAGCTATGAGGGCCTTCTGGACAACATTGTGCAAGGTATAAGGCATTAGTATCCTCACTTTCGCATGAATGTTGACGTTAAGTCCGAACACGAACTTGTTGACCTTAAGCTTCTATGTGTTCAGATGTGGAGCATACCTAAGCAGCTCCATGAAACAAGCCTCATACTCGGGCACCTTACAACCGCCCTGTCGTAAGGCATTGAACTCATTGAGCTAGCGCTCAATGAATTCCTCAGAAAAATACCTCTCCCTGAATCGCTCCTCGAACAATTCCCATGACACGTCTTCGATGACCATATTCAATTGTGGCGGGAGTGTCTTCCACCATAGAAGAGTGATCCCCTTCAGCTGAAAGACTGCCATGCAGACCTTCATGTTGGAGGTGTAGTTGTGAAGTGAGAAGCACATCGCCATGTTCTCCAACCAAGACTTGGCGGCTGCGCTGTCATGGCACGCAAGAACTTGAGAAACTTGACCTTCTTGAATTCTCGGTGAATGCTACTAGTACCGGCTGGGGCGCGTTGTGGACCCTTAGGGGGTATAGGCACCCTGACCTCATCTCTATCCATACTACTAATAGTGCATTCACATATCTATCCATACTACTAATAGTGTATTCACATATCTCATCATTGTCTATGTGCTCCTATTCACAGTGATTGATTTATTAATTGTATTCTATTGCGCCTTGCGAAATAAAGTCAATATCTCATGCGTCAATAAACCCATGATGATAACCAGTGCCAAGTTTCCAAATCTAAAATATACAATTTCATTTTAGATTTCTTACAACAACACATGATTATTTAAAAGATACACATTCTCTCTGGTTATTGATCATGCACAACATGTAAAGTGTAGTCAGATCGGGCAACCAAAAAGAATCCATCATAACTGGCTTTGATCATCCCTAGAGTCCTCATCCCCAACTATCCCAGTCACAAGGGACCTTCAATAGAAACCAACACTTATAACAATGCTAAAAACCCACATGTCTAAGTTATGGTTGTTGAAAGCATTGCAGTTCTCGGTACTGGTACACATACATTGAAAACAATTTGAAGTATAAACAATAGTCCACTTAGAGACCACTTAGAGATAACAAGGAAGGAGAAAATAAAATGTTTTATTAAATATGTTGAGGTAAGGAGAGATTATTTGTTGAGCAAAGGAGGGATTTACATTGGGAAAGGAATGGTAAGACGCTGAGTAAATACCCCAAAAACCATCGCAAAGCCTGAATGGTTAAATTCACTGTATAATCAAGGGAAAAAATGGGAAAATTCAGAATAAAACGTTGAGTGAATGGGTGAATATATGGAAATTGTGTGGAGTAAAATGCATGGGATATCTTGGTAAAAACACAGAGAGGGGAGGTAATTTTCATGGAAATAGAGTGGAGTAAAAGCAAATGGGATCTCCTGGTAAAAAAACAGAGATACATAATCATTTTTGTTGGGAAAGGGAATGACATTGGGCTTAAGCTCTCCACACACAAAAAAACACAAGGGTTAGATGGCAAGCTGGGCGAATTCCCCACAATGAATAATCCACGAAATTTGAGCCTACAAATTCAGAAATTCAGAGTGTGGAAATGCTGAGTAAAAGTAGAAGGTTGGGTGAATTTCCCCACAGTGAATAACAATGAATCTAAGCCTATGAATTTGCAAATTCGGAGTGTAGAAATGTTGAGTGAAAAGTAGAAGGCTGGGCAAATTTCCCCACTGTGAATAAAAAACCAAACTGAGCTTACGATTTTACAGTTTCGAGTGTAGAATGTCGAGTAAAAAGAAAGTAGAATGTTGGGCAAAATTGTTTTGGGAGCAAAGATACAATTTTTTGGGTGAAGGTGCCATAAAAATGCAAAGGGAAAAATTCATGTGTGAAGGTGCCATAAAAGCGGAGATGTAACCAATGTTTCAGAGCTTGGGCTTTGCCAGGGAAAGGATTAAAAACAACACAGACACAGGATTAACTTACTTACACAAATTTGAAGGAACAACACAAACCGATAGCATTTAAAATTCAGGGTTTGGGTTTCGCATAAGGTTGGGGGATTTTCTCAAAGAGAAACGCATACAAAAGATGGGATCACCATAATTACATGATTAATTTAAATCTCAATAAGAATTTAAAACCTTGAATATAATTCCAAGCAATGTGTATGGGATAGGATTAACTACATTTTAATTTGAAACTTAATAGGTTCAATCTCAGTTTAGGATTATCGTAACCGAAGGAAAATAATTTGAAGTTGTTATTCCACGCTTGCATTCTCTCCTATCTCCCGCTTGCTAACTGTGAAGACCTCACTAGTACCTCCCATTCAACGCTAGGGGTACTCTTCCCCCTTAGCCCCATGAGCCGCAAAGGGGCCACGTACACAAAACCAGAGAAAAAACTAGCTCCCAGCTCGCCTCGCAAGGTCGAGCTGCCACTCTCTTTTCGAGCTGGGTATCCCAACTCTAACAAGAAAAACCAGTCAAAGAAATTTTGACAGCATAACTTTACGCATATCGGTCATGATCCATTCCTCTTCTGAGCCATTACTTTTATAGAATTTTTCTTGGTGACCACTTTCCATTTGCACGTTTAATTCGTTTTATTAAAAAATAATTAGGAATTATTCCCCCCGTACACTTGTCACCTGTTCCCTTAGTTGCACCAATAAATTCACTTATTTAATTTAATTAAAGTCACTTTCCCTCACATCTCCTAAAAGCACTCCTTAAATCACTCCTAGTTGTTTTTTATTCCTTTAATCCTAATTTATGACTGACACCTTTCTAAATCCGTGTTGAGTTAAAAATGAGATTTTTCTCTAGTTAACTAGACTCTAGATTCCTTTCTATGCTTACACATTTTTTTTTATATTTATTTCATTTCTTATCTGAATTTCCAATTTAGTATTTCTTGCACATAATCATATAATTAAATCTTTAGATAAAATATTTCACTTTTAATTCTTAACTTGATTTTTCTTCATCCCCCTTTTATTAATTTGTTATTTAGTTTTTAGTCTTCTTACCCTATTTAGACTTAGGATTAATTTTTAAACTAAGTTTAGAATTTTTAAGGGGATTTTATAATTAATAAAATTACCCATTTATTAATTATTTTTAAGTCCGACAATCGTCAAAACAAATTATTGTTTTCTAGTCACCTAGGTTCATTGACTCACCTTTATTAAAAATTGCGATGTGACCTTCAAGATGCACTCTGTGCTCCAAGGGTACCACTCGCCTTTATTAGAGTTTTATTTATGCGACATGCCCTTCAAGACGCACTACGTGCTCCAAGGGTGTCAATCGCCTTTGATTGATTTTGGTAGTTTTCCAACCCTTGGAGTCAATACTCCATCAGGTGACCTTGTGAGAGACTAAGGGCCTCTAAGGAATAAGGACCCTGCCTTATTGCGCGCCCATTAGAATCTTCATGAACAACTATCTCAGTCTACCCTCACGACATCGTGGATATATCGAACTAGGTAATCGTTAACCTACAATTCGAGCCACAACGGGAGTGCTAGTAGTTGGTGACAGGATTGTTGCCACACCTCTCCCTCAATACCTGGATGTTTTGCATGGCCCCTTTACTCCTTATGTGAGTCTGAATAGCAAGCAATTGTCAACCTGTATCCATCAACGAAACCNCATGAACAACTATCTCAGTCTACCCTCACGACATCGTGGATATATCGAACTAGGTAATCGTTAACCTACAATTCGAGCCACAACGAGAGTGCTAGTAGTTGGTGACAGGATTGTTGCCACACCTCTCCCTCAATACATGGATGTTTTGCATGGCCCCTTTACTCCTTATGCGAGTCTGAATAGCAAGCAATTGTCAACCTGTATCCATCAACGAAACCTGTCAACGATCCATAAACAACATCGTAATATACCCGATCATATGTCACATATGCATAAATAGAAATACCCAAACCATATACAGTCCACTCCCTGACTCGATCTCGAGTCCAAGGAGGTCCATTGATGCCATCGCCATCCTCAATCAGTCAGGTGTGCAACACACACAGGAGAAACCCATCAATAGCACTTGTTTATACATAAATATCAAATAACATAACATCATAATCCAACAACATCATCATTGGAATCCATAAGCGAAACATACAACTATATACTAAATCGGATCATTTGCACGCAAGTGTTCTCAAATAATAAGTCAATAATGTGTGCTCGCAAGAGCAGGATGTTACATTATAACACTAATGTATTAAATCACATTTCAAACTTAATTCCAATAATATATTAAATCAAATTTCAAACTTAATTCCAATAATGCATTAAATCACATTTCAAACTTAATTCCAAATACAAGGGGTGTGGAGAATCCATTTAATTCCAATAATTCATTAAATAGAATTTCAAACTTAATTCACATAGGGTTTTGGACAATCCATTAAAAGTTTTTAAAATACAAATATGGCCCAGTTAAAGGGATTAATAAAGTTGGGCACACGTTGATATAGTCTTGTCCAACCAATAATAAACTTCTTGTTTAACAAGTAATTGCTTCACATATATGGTTTGAAAATAGATACGTTGGAATGTCAATTAATCTGGCACCGAAACAACCACCTTACTCGGACGAAGTAGTAATAAGTGGCTATAACAAGTATGATTTTCATAATATTTTTTTTTTTATTCTCGTAGACATCTCATTTTATTACATCCTTTTAACACCAATGCCTTCAACAACCGCAAGTGACAAAATTCTTCTTGCAGTTCCTCAAAATTGTCCACATCAAATGATGGACAATGGATGACAATTTGTTCCAGGAGCTTCAAGTGCCCTATGGACTTTGGAATATTCAAGAGGGGAGCAAAAATTTGTAATTCTCGCAACTGTAAAGTTGCCTACAATATATATGTTCAAGTAGTACAAATATAAAAAGATGTGGAGATTCTCATTTAAACTACTCTTCCTTTCAAAGTCATTGGAGACCCTGATGGTTTTTTGTTTGTTTTGTTTCCATATATATTATTATATAATATTTACATATATTCTACAATTTATATTGCAGAAAATTGGAAGATTGGTTGAGCAGATTAACCTGTTGAAGCAAGTTTCCATGAAGCAAGAGAGCACTCGACTTTTGATACATATCATTCACACCCTGCCTGCTCTTTTAGTATTTATGTGTAACAGTGGTTGAAATAAAATACAAAGGGTATCGATAGGGTAATTTAGTATGGGTGTATACACAATAGCTAAGAGAAATGGATCACCTCATCATGGCTAAAATATTATGTTCACAATGAAGGCAACGACTGTATTATGCTCACCATGAAGGCAATGTGTGAGAAATACAAAATTAGTGTTGCAGTTGAAGAAGGTAGTGGATGGAAAGGTGTTGGACAACAAAGCAAGGAGTTAATTGATTGATTTCAGCTAATCAATGGATGGAAAGGCGGTGCATAGAAAAACAAGGAGTTAATTGATTGATGTCAGCCTAACAAACAATGGGTGCATACCAGCTGGATACAATATACAAGGTGATTTTGGTCAAATTTATATTCTAATTTGTAATTGTATCTTCACAATTACACCTTACAACCATTGTTTGAAGAAATCTCACCCATTGCAGACTCCTTCCCTCACATCACTTTCACACATGTTTAAATACACAAGAATGTTGAAGCAAACACTCTCTCCAAAGCTGGTTTGGGAATGGACGTTGGCAGCTAGAAGATTTGGGAAAAGTCCTTGCAAGGATCATCAAAATTTTTGCACAACTTGGTTCAATATTTGATTGAGACCGATGAACAGTTTCAGTTTTTGTTTTTTCCCAAGCCAAATACTTATTAGAACATATTGCAAATTTTACTGTTAATGTATAGTTTTTGGCCTCAGTGAGCAAGGTTGAGACATCTCTCTGAGAGGCTCCTTTTGTGGTTTCTTCATAGGAATATTTCTGCGGATAGGTTATATGATTTTGTATGAGCTGGAAATCCAAAGGAATGCTATGACATCTAGCCATATGAATTCTAAGACATCTAGTCACATGAATGCTATTATTTCATAATAAAACTAACATACTCTCTTAGCTGGCCAATAGGATTGTCGAAGTAATTTGAGGGAAATTTTCATATCAATGTTGTTAATTGTAATAATAAAGATATTTTAAATATATTACAATTAATATGATCATATTTGACATTGTTTTACTATTTGGATGAAGACCTCTTATATTTGAGAGTGTAAATCTTCAAAGTCAAGAACTTCAAGAACTTGATATATATTCTAGGTTAAATTATATAATTAAATATATGAACTTTAAGCTATGAATTTATTTTAAAGATGATAATGAAGATGGTGATGATGGAATTTAAAATTAATATTTTTTGGTTTCATATATTTTGGTGCACAAAAACATTAATAATAATATTTGCA
>JZKD02S2290539.1:255669-272097 GCA_000966675.3 Picea glauca
ATATATATATATATATATATATATATATATATATATATATTAAATCTTGTTAAATTCCAAGACAAAGCTTACCAAATTATATATATATAAACTACATATTTTAAAATAATATCATAATTTTAGCTTCTTACTATTCTTTACCCATAAATCCAAGTCTTTTAAACATCATAATGACAAAAATTGTATACTTAATACAATTTAGTTTCTTACTAATCCTTACCCATAAATCCAACTCCTTTAAACACCATAATGACAAAAATTATATACTTAATACAATTTAGTTTCTTACCAATCCTTACCCATAAATCCAACTCCTTTAAACACCATGATGACAAAAATTACATACTTAATAAAATTTATTTAATTGTGATGCTAAGTAATAAAATATAAATATTTTTTCAATTATAATTTAATTAAATATAAATGTTCAATTATATTAAAAAAATAATTATATCAATAAACTTTTATACTATAAAATATATAATTTGAAAAATGTTGGACGATACTCATCCAAAAATTGGATAGTAAAAGAAAACTTTACACTTAATTTGGATTTTTCGAAAAGCCTTATAAAATTTTATATTTTATGTGTGATGTGATAGTGCAACTCATTATGATAAACCTCTAAACCTCTAAAGCACAATTATCATAAGGAATTAGCTCAATGACTGAACACATAGAGCATGCATAATGTATAATAGAGTAGGGTGTTAACACTTTAGTGGGTGAAAATGTTGGTCACCTATGCAATTGGTTTTATAGAAATCATTGGTAAGGTAAGAGTCTTAACAAAATGTACTTTATTTGAGATATCATGTGATATCGTTTTTTTTAAGGAATGAAAACTTTGACAATGACCTTCTCACTCTAAAAAGGAATGAAACAACCACAAATCAATGTAAAAAAGAACTACAAGAAATAACTCAAAACAATAAATATTTGGATCCAGATTTTAATGAGATCCTATTTTTTACTACAAAATAGTGTAGAATAACAAAGCTTTGGCAATAATAAATGTTGGGCTCCCTTTTTCAAATGCTCATAATGCCAATACTCATTTATAGTTGTAAAGTATGGGGACCATGTATTTTCATAATTGAATATGGTATCAATGTGAATGAGTGCAAAAAAGCACCCTCATAATAAGTTTTATAAGAGTAAAAAGACACCACTTGCAAAATACTCTTTGTTGAAGTAATAATATAACTAATAAAATTGAAGACACTTAGAAAAATAACTCTATACAAACAGATAATTACAATCACGGACAATGCCAATAATTGCGTGAAAATCATCCAATATATGTCGAAAGAAGAAAAGGAAAAAAAAAATCCAATAACTAAAAACACTCTAAAAAGTTATGTACAAAAATGCTACATGAATGAAAATGAAAAACAAAAAGAATAAAATAAAACATTAATATCACATAGGTAATTTTAACAAAAGGAAATCAAAATGTAAATCTCTATATGAACGAAAATAGAAACAATAATATTGCATAGATATTTTTAAAAGGAAATCAAAATGTAAAAAATGAAAAAAAAAACAATAATATCATATAGATAATTTTAACAAAAGAAAATCAAAATATAAAACTGCTTTAGACTTAATATCTAATAACACCAAAAACAAATAATAATACCACTCAAAACTAAGTCACGTGGAACAACCCAAAGAATCATGGGAAAAAATATTATAAGATAAAGAAGCAACCACTATCTTTAATTACGCCAAAAGGCGTACACCTATTGACAATGGGCACATTTAATAGGTTTTAGTTCTTAATACGTTTTCTATGGACGAGATTAAATATGCCTAGAATGTTCTTAGTCATCACAATAAATGAATGGATATGATTTCATCCATTAACTTCCGAGCTGTTATAAAGACATTCGTTTATATGTTTACTTTTTTACATTTACCTAATCGTGTTTAAAAATTACTGTGTTCACTAACTTATTGCCACGTTTACCTGATTAAAAAATATTAAGATATTCACACAGGTATTAAAGCGTTTCACATATTCGCATAGTTATTCGCACAACCGTAAGCCACCTTTCGACGTTCACCAGCCGTGAGTTAGTGACTGTGCTAGTTATTATAATCTCTTGAAAATGTCACACAAGTTTTCCCATATTGACATTCATTATGTAATTCATACTAAGACTCATTTAATAAGAAGGCTTATTTCTAAGAAGTAGGAAAAAAATTATAACACTAATGTATTAAATCAAATTTCAAACTTAATTCCTATAATGCATTAAATCACATTTCAAACTTAATTCCAAAGACAAGGGGTTTGGCCAATCCATTTAATTCCAATAATGTATTAAATGACATTTGAAACTCAATTCACACAGATGGTTTTGTACAATCCATTAAAATTTGTTAAACTACAACTATGGGTTGGTTAAAAGGATTAATAAAGTTGGGCACACGTTGATATATGTAACATCTTGCTCTTACACGCACTAAGTGAAATTATTCTTTGAGGACACTTGCTTGCAAGTGATCCGGATTATTATATTATTGGGCATTTGATCATGATTATGAGGCATTATGGATACGATGACATGTTATTTTGATGTATTGTTATAGACAGGTGCTATTGACTTGGTTCTCCTGAGTGTGTAGGATTTTGGACCTCAAGGATGCAGAGGCATCGATGAAACCCTTGGACTCTGGATTGAGTTAGGGAGTGGACTATTGGGGTTTGATTGTTGTATATATGACATTTGTGCATATGATTAGATGTTATGATTATGGATATTATTTCTGACATGATTCGTTGATGATGCAGGCTAACGATAGCTTGTCGACTAGAATCACATGTAGAGTAGAGGGGTCATGCATGACTACCAGATACGTTGAGGGAGAGGTGTGGACAACAACCCTACCACAACCTACTAGCACTCCCGTCGTGGCTCGAACTGTAGGTTAATGACTACCTAGTTCGAGAAGACCCACGATGTCGTGAGGGCAGACTGTGACAGTCACTCACGATGATTCTAAGGGGCACACAATAAGGCAGGGGCCTTATTCCTTAGAGGCCCTTAGTCTCCCACAAGATCACCTAACAGAGTATTGACTCCATGGCTTTTTTATGTTTACCAAGTCAGTCAAGAGGCGAGTGGCACCCTTGGAGCACGTAGTGCGTCCTGAAGGGCACGTCACGCAAGGGGAACAAAAAGAGGCGAGTGACACCCTTAGAGCACGTCGCGCAAGAGGAACAAAATGAGGCAAACGACACCCTTGGAGCACCTAGTGCATCATGAAGGGCACGTCGCGTTGTTAACTAATAAGTGATTAAACCTATATGGCCTTAGAATGGATAATGTGATAAGAAAGATTTAAAAAAAAATTCCCTAATAAAATGTCGCCCAACCTCAGAAATTAAAATCTAGGTCTAAAGTAATACTTGTGGTAAAAAAAAAAAATACTAATAATCATCATTAAACATGTGTTGAGAAGGGGGTAAGCCATCCAATTGATTTTTAAAAATCAAATTACTTTGGGGGATTTCGTTTTAACAAAAATGGAAATAATTGCTTTGTTATTTATGCTAATTAAAAAGTTATTACTTAAAAAGAAAAAGGGGAAGAGGTAATTTCTTGCACTTGCTAATTTGAGTTTTAGATAAAAAGGGAAAGAGAGAAATTTAAAAGAACTAGGAAACTAAGGGAAAAAGGGGAAACATAAAGAAAAAGGGAAACATAAGGAAAAAACAGAATGACTAACTTGGCAAGGAATCTTGCCTTTAAGAACTTTCTAAATTGAACTCAACTAGTAAATTAGTAAGGGGGTAAGTCATTAAAATGTGTAAGGGAATATGGAGACACCTAGGAGCGATTCTAGGAATGTTTTTAGGTGGGTAAGGGAAATATGAGTAATTAAATAATTAATGAAATTAATTTATGCTGCAATGAAGGGGATGGGTGACACTTGTACGGGGAGGATTTTTCTGAATTAAAATAATTAAAACATTAAATTAAATGGGGAAATTGGGAAAGAAATGACTTAGAAACTCTATATAAAGGAGGGAGGAGGAGGATGGATCTCTTCTTTTATGCGTAACGTTACGCTACAAAATTTTAGACTTGACTGAATTATCTTGTGGGAGTTGGGATACCCAGCTCGGTGAGGAGTGGTAGCTCGGCCTTGCGAGGCGAGCTGGGAGCTAGTTTTTCTCTAGTTTATTGTGCATGGCCCCTTTGCGGATCAGGGGGATAAGGGGGAAGAAGAGTACCCCTAGCATTGGATGGTAGGTACCGGTGAAGTCACAGCGGTCGACAAGCGGGAGCTGCATGGAGTGCGCAGGACAACGACTCAGAAGTTGTCACCTTGGGCTACGGTACGCAAGCTTTAATTTGCATGGTAGATTAATGTTGATCTTACGCTTTCATTTATGTACTTTTAATTGTGTAAATAAATCATTTTACTTAGATTTTTTTTATTTAAGACTTAAATTCACCTTAGCCTTAAGCTCACTGCTTGACCTGATTCCCTTGGCCATCGATCCCAGAATGTTGTGACTGTCCTGTTGGTTGTTGATTTATTGTGAAAAGTTGTGCCTTATACTTTTCCCTCATCCCTAGATCATCAATCCACGTCTGAGCAGTCGGCCAGGAGCCGGATCGACGGTCGTCACTTCGGTGTTAATAGACCTATAGATCCTAATGCCCTGCTTTTCTATGCATGGATGATGAGCGAAGGATGTTTGCCCGCTATTTACCTCACTTACCTCTGCACCCTATTGATTTAAAACTTCGATTTTCTCTGTGTTTTAATTGATGATTCTTGGATAAACCCCTGAGACTTGATTGCCGAAACTCTGCGTGTTCTGGTGATTGTTTACTTTTGTGTTTCCTGTAGGTAGTTTTCTTCTGCGTTCCCTGTGAGGGATTATCCCTGAGCTTGAAGTCTTTACTCAGCCTTTACACCACAAATTCACCATGGTTCTCGTGGCTCATTAACCATTTTTTTTTTCCTTTTCGACTTTCAAGGCCCTTCCCTTGGCGATTTTACTTGGTTGATTTCGTTCGCATAGTGTGGCCTTAGTTTTTTTTCTTTTCAAGGAGTGTGCACTTGTTTTTACTAAATTTTACTCCCAATTGTATATTGTTGTATTGTAGTTTATTATTCCATTGTATTGCAAATTGAATCAATGTCTTTCTTATCAGTCATAGACTGTTATTTTACCCTTCTTGAACAACGTTTTTTTTTTATATCTTATGACTGAGTGGACTCTTCCTGACATTGTTTTCCTTACCATTTTATTGACTGTGAACTTGAGGTTAAACTCAACGAATTTTTGATGTGAAACTCAACTATTTTTATTGTTGAAACCCAACAATCGTGATGTTAAGCTCAACCATTCTTTTTCCCTTCTATTGACCATGATTTTGTGATAAACCACCATGAGTTTGAGCCTGGGTGTTTGTTTTAATGTCGGAGCGTTCCCTAGAAAAAACCACACCAAAATTCTAAGTGTTAGACAACCAACAATTTGCCTCTGCGTTTGATTAAAATAGAATTAACATTTATGTTGGACATACAACCAAATGCCTCTGCGTTTGAGTGAAACTAGAATTAACATTTAATTTATACCTCCATCAAGGTGCTTCTGCATTGATTGCAATGGAATGGCAGGTGTATTGCCCAACGATTTGTTGGATGGCGTTTGAGATTAATGGAACGATATCGATTCATTATATCTCGTGTGACTGCTGAGAGCCCATCTATTGAAAATGATTTTTTATAGGATAGCGATGGACAACATTTATTTTTGACAATGATATGCCTGATAGTTAGTAATTTCATGGCATTAATGATATAGACAACCACTCATTTGTAGGCAACAATTGTTGCAAACTGCTTGAGTAGATAGCGTCTCATTTTATAGATCATAGATGGAGATATTTATTATACAGATTCTTAGATAGCACATTTATTAGATAGACCCTATCTGCGTCATTAGATAGTGGGTTCATTATATTTATTCAGTTGACAGGACAACAACTTATATTTAATGATAGCGAATTTTAAGGTCAAGGATTTAATGAATGCATTGCAATGATAACAAATTAATGATCGAGTATATCTCTGTGTCTATAGTATGATGTCTATAATGATGTTTGAACTTTACTTGTATGGTGATAAGCACCAGGTCACTTGTTAGTCTATTTTTAGATTTTTTTTTTTTATTATCTATCCTTTTCTTTCCTTTATTTTCTCGTTAATAATGTTGCATTATTAAGAGCATCTTCATAGCGTTGTTATTTATGTGAATATGAAAAGGCTTTATGCTTGTAGGTTATAATAGAGATAATTTGAAGATAAGAGGGTGCTTATGTTTAAAGATATTATGAAGACTGAAATTTTTGGTTTCATATTAAGATGTTGGATTCAATTTGAATTCTTATCACAATTTTAAACTTCTTATTTCCTTATCATAGTTTATGTTCCTATCATAACCTATGGATGATCATAGTTCCTTAAAAAGTTTTTAATAATTATTTTACTATATCAATTTTCGTATCAATTTTCTTATTTTATTTTGTTAGTATATTTCTTTAAAAAGTTGTCACGCACATCACTTGGTGACGATATGATTCTTGATGAGGGGATCATCGCATGCCTTAAGGGATAGAGGCATTGATAACTTGGCCCGAGTCTGGGCTTACCGGTGTGGGTGTTGTCGCTGAAATTGTTGTTAGGGATTGGGTTATAACGCCTTCGTGCGTCTGGTTGTGCGCCTTAGTGGTTCTAGTTACTGACTGTCAAAACCGTTGTGTTGGGATTGTGGATGTTGTCCCTTATCTTGTAGGCGTTGTCATGACTGTGTCAGGCAGGTAGTCGTTTCTACCTTTGATTTACGCATGTTTCGTCCAATTGCTCGTTGTGCTAGTGTGTTGAGTCGTAGTTGTCTGTTGCTTGTTCTGCGGGTGTGGTGCTCGTTGTCAGATGTGTTGTTTAGCTGTAATCAGTGTTGTCATCCTGTTTTAAAAATAAAAAAAATTGCACTTTTTTCTTTGTTGGGTGTCGTAACGTTTGGGGTCGTTACATATGGTATCAGAGTGGGTTCAACCCGCGACTTGGGAACGCAATGACTTTCGTTGATTTGATATCTGATTATAATGTTGCTAATTAAGTTGACTTGTATTTGTGTAGGTAATCATGGTTAGAGGATTCCGCGGAGGAAGATGACCGGGTGCTAGAGGAGGAGGCGTGACGCCTCTAGTAGCATCCATGCTTGAGGGGTCTAACTCCCAGGGAGAAGAACATGTTGTCGGGCAGGAGCAGATAGAGGTGGGTGATGTGGTTGGGCTGATGAGGTATTTTTAGCGCATGTCTGAGGCACTGATTAGCCGTTTGGACAGAGATGAGGCCAAGGCACTGACACCCCCTGAGGGTCCACCACGCGCTCCGGTTGGTACTGGTAGCATTCACCGCAAACTCGAGAAGGTCAAATTTACCGAGTTCTTTGGTACCCTGGACGACGCAGCTTCCGAGTCATGGTTGGAGAATATGGCGATGTGCTTTTCACTTCGCGACTATACCTTCAACATGAAGGTCCGCATGGTGATATTTCAACTGAAGGGGAGCACTCTTCTATGGTGGAAGACGCTCCTGCCACAACTGAACATGGTCGTCGAAGATGTGTCATGGGAATTGTTCGAGGAATGGTATTGAGAGAGGTACCTATCAGAGGAATTCATTGAGCATCATCTCAACAAGTTCAACACCTTACGACAGGGCGGTTGTACGGTGCTCGAGTACGAGGTCCATTTTATGGAGTTTCTTCGGTATGCTCCACACCTTAATACCGAGAAACTTAAGGTCAACAAGTTCTTGTTCGAACTTAATGTAAACATACGTGCAAAGGTTAGGATTTTGATGCCTCGGACCTTGCATGATGTCATCCAAAAGGCCCTCATAGCAGAGGAGGAGCTTATTAGCAGGGGTCAGAGTAGGACTCCCGCGAGACCTGTAGGGCAGATGTCATCTAGTGTGCAACAAGATCAGACACCAGCTAGATAGATGCTAGGATATCGTGGCTTCCAGAGAGGATTCACTTCCACTACACCTCGGTGACCAACACCTTAGCAATAACAGTTTAGGCCTGTTCAATAGAACATACTAGGATTCCAAGCCGGTGGGCCGTCAACTTCTACTTCGGGTACTAGGAGTACTAGACCGAAGAAGGGGTGTTGGACTTGTGGGGAGCCACACTACCAGCGTAACTGCCTAATGGAGAGGACTAGAGAATTTGGATCAGTCGGACACACTACCGTGGGATATTTGGGCAAGGCCCATCAGATTCATGCAACGATGAATAACTTCCAGGTAGAGCACTAGTCGACTGTGCTCGAGACGTCAGGTATCATCGCTAACCAGACCCTTAGTATTTTGATAGATTTCGGTGCTACCGAGAGTTTTATTTATGGTGCAATGCTAAAAAGGATTAAGGTAAAGGCAGTCAAACATGATGATTTTAGCTTTCTAGAGATGGCTTCAGGAGCCAAACATAAGGTTGGAGGAAATGCTACGGGTTGCACCCTTAACCTGGGAGAGTTTATCACTAGGGCCAACCTGTACGTCACAATATTAGGATTGTATGATGTCGTGATCAGTATGGATTGGTTGGAATTGCATGAGGTGATACTCAATTGTAAGACGAAACGATTGAGCTTAGTCGATGATGATGAACATAGATGTGTGATTGTAGGTTGGAACCAAGGAGTTTCCCTAAGGTTCATCTCTTCCTTGTAGTTACGAAAGAGCATGCGCAAGGGATGTAAGTTTTATGAAATCCTTGTTTTAAAAAAGAAGGGAGTAGCGGAAGGTCTAAAACACCTTCCTGTGGTGAGAGAGTTTGTGGATGTCTTCCCGGAGGAGTTACCTAGGATGCCGCCAGAGAGGGAATTGGAGTTTACCATAGACCTGAAACCGGGGACTGAATCGACAGCAAGAACGCCTTATTGGATGTCGACCCCATAGTTACAAGAGTTGAGAATGAAACTGAAGGAGTTGTTGGACCTGAGACTTATACGTCTGAGTGTGTCACCGTGGGGTGCACCTATTATCTTCATATGAAAGAAGGATGGGTCATGGAGACTCTACATTGACTACCTTCAGCTGAACAAGGCAATGATCAAGAATCAATATCCATTGCCAAGGATTGATGATCTGTTAGATTAGATGAAGGTTGCTACGGTGTTTTCCAAGATCAATTTGCGATCATGGTATCACCAGTTATGGATCAAGGAGGATGACATCCCTAAGACCGCCTTTAAGACGAGGTTTGGACATTAAAAGGTTACTATTTTACCATTTGGATTGACAAACACCCCAGGGGTATTTATGATTTTGATGAACAGAGTGTTCCATGAGTACTTGGACAAGGTTGTCCAAGTATTCATTGGTGATATTTTTATTTTCTCTTGGAAAATGGAGGAGCATGATGAGCACTTGCGCTTGGTAATACAATGTCTGCGAGAGCACAAATTGTATGGGAAGTTGTCCAAATGCTCATTTTATCAATCAAAGATTCACTACTTAGGGCATGTCATCTCCGACAAAGGTATCATCGTGGATCCAACAAAGGTTGAGGGTATTATGGAATGGCCTATGCCGACGAATGTCCTAGAAGTGTGTAGCTTCATGGGTTTAGTAGGATACTATCGACGGTTCGTCAAGGGATTTTCGAAGATAGCAAATCCGATCATGGAATTGCAGAAGAAGAACAAGAAGTTTGTTTGGACTGAGAAATGTGCGGAAGCATTTCAAAGGCTCAAAGAGATGTTGACAATAACACCCATACTAAAGGTCCCTGACATGGATGCAGACTTCTTGGTATGCACTGATGCATCCAAGGAAGTCTTAGGCGGAGTCTTGATGCAAGACAGTCAAGTGGTCGCTTACATCTCGAGAAAGTTGAGAAGGCACGAGGAGAACTATGTGACACATGATCTGGAGTTGTTAGCAATTGTATATGCCTTGAAAGTTTGGAGACACTACCTTGTTGGACGAAAATTTGAACTAAAAATGGACCATTGTGGACTACAACATATCTTTACACAAAGCGACCTAAACGTACGACAATGACGTTGGTTGGAATTGCTTAGCGAGTACTACTTCAAGATTACTTACATAAAAGGAACAGTGAACCGAGTGGCATATGCATTGAGTCAGAGACCACACATCTTTTTGGTGTTGCCACTTCAGATGAATCTACATGAAAGGATTCTAACCTTACAATGTGACGATGACTAGTACAAAGAGGTCAAGGATTTTATTGGACAAAACACAATGATGGTACCAAGATTTGAAGGATTTACTTTTGACGATGATGGACTATTGAGGTTTAAAAATCATATGTACATACCACTGAACGACGAGTTGAGGAGTTTGATCCTAAATGAGACTCACATAGCAGTATACATGGCTCACCCAGGAGTCATGAAGATGAGGGCGGACCTTAAACCCGTATTCTTCTGAAAAGGAATGAAGGCAGACATAGTCAACTATATGGCCAGATGTCTAGAATGTCAGCAGGTAAAGGATGAACATAGACATCCAACAAGATTACTACAACCACACGTTATTCCAGAATCGAAATGGGAGGTCATTTCGATAGATTTCATTATTGGATTGCCACTGACGGCAAGGAGACACAACTCGATTTTTTTGGTAATCGACACTCGGACAAAGATTGCTCATTTTATTCCTATGCATACGAAGTATCATGCACCTAACATAGCTAGAGTTTTCATCAGTGATATTGTGAGGCTGTATGGCGTGCCTAAGAGGATTATATCCGATCGAGGATCGATGTTTACCAGATGATTTTGGACTAGTTTCCAAGAGGCCTTGGGAACCCAACTTAACTTTAGTACTGCATATCACCCGGAGACTGGCGGGCAGACTGAACGAACCAACCAAATCTTGGAAGACATGTTACGCATGTACGTGATGGACCAACAAAAGAATTGGGAAGAATTCTTGCCACTGGTAGAATTTGCTTATAACAACAGTTACCAAAGCACCATTAAGCTGGAGCCTTTCGATTTTCTTTACGGGCAACCGTGTCAGACGCCTCTGATTTGGGATCGGCTTGAGGATAGGGTCCTAGTGGGACCCAAAGTGATCCAAGAAATGGAATATCAAATGCTATCAATAAGACAAAGGATCAATGAAGCACAAGATCGACAAAAGATTTATGTTGATGCGCACCATTTCGACCGTAGTTACGAAGTGGGTGATCAAGTCTTCTTGCAGGTAAAACTGCATAAGAGTTAGATCAAGTTTGGAAAGTGAGATAAACTCTCCCATAGGTTTGTGGGACCCTTCGAGATTGTTTATAGGAAGGGGCCCGTGGCCTATCAAATAGCCTTTCCAGATTCTTTGAGGCGCATGCACGATGTTTTTCATGTTTCTGTTTTGAGACATTATATTAGTGATCCTACACACGTTATTGACATGAGTTCCTTGCGGGTATCGGATGAGGGGGGTGGTCACTGTTGAGTCAATCTGCATCCTGGATCATCGCATTCGACAACTACGACGTCGAACAGGTGAAGGTCCAGTGGGACAACTATAGTCCGCACTCGACGACCTGGGAGGATGCATATGATATGCGCCAACAGTTTCCATTTTTGTTTGATATATAGACTTGTGACACTGTGATACACATTTTTTTTTCCGGCACTTATATACTGTGAAACTTTGGGACGAAGTTTATACCAAGAGGGGGTGTATGTAACATCCCGCTCTTACGCGCACTGAGCGAACTTATTCTTTGAGGACACTTGCTTTCAAGTGATCCATATTATTATACTATTGGGCATTTGATCATGATTATGAGGCATTATGGATATGATGACATGTTATTTTGATGTATTGTTATAGATAGGTGCTATTGACTTAGTTCTCATGAGTGTGCAGGATTTTGGACCTCGAAGATGTAGAGGCATCGATGAAACCCTTGGACTTCGGATCAAGTCAGAGAGTGGACTATTGGGGTTTGATTGTTGTATATATGAAATTTGTGCATTTGATTAGATGTTATGGTTATGGATATTATTTCTGACATGATTCATTGATGATGCAAGTGGACAATAGCTTGTCGACCAGAATCACATGTGGAGTAGAGGGGTCTCGCATGACTAATAGAGACGTTGAGGGAGAGGTGTGGATAACATCCCTGCCACAACCTACTAGCACTCTCGTCATGGCTCGAACTGTAGGTTAATGACTACCTAGTTAGAGAAGACCCACGATGCCATGAGGGAATATTGCGACAATCACTCACGATGATTCTAAGGAGCGCACAATAAGGCAAGGGCCTTATTCCTTAGAGGCCCTTAGTCTCCCACAAGATCACCTAACAGAGTATTGACTCTAGGGTTTTTTTATGTCTACCAAGTCATTCAAGAGGTGAGTGGCAGCCTTGGAGTATGTACTGTGTCCTGGAGGGCACGTCGCACAAGGGGAACAAAAAGAGGCGAGTGGCACCCTTGGAGCATGTAGTGTGTCCTAAAGGGCACGTCGCACAAGGGGAGCAGAATGAGGCGAGTGGCACCCTTGGAGCACCTAGTGCGTCCTGAAGGGCACGTCGCATTGTTAACTAATAAGTGATTAAACCTATATGGCCTTAGAACGAATAACGTGATAAGAAATATTTTAAAACAATTTTCCCTAATAAAATGTCACCCAGCCTCAGAAATTAAAATCTAGGTCTAAATTTATACTTGTGGTAAAAATATGCCTGATAGTTAGTAATTTCATATGCCTAACAGTTATTAATTTCATGGCATTAATGATATAGACAACCACTCATTTGCAGGCAACGATTGTTGCAGACTGCTTGAGTAGATAATGTCTCCTTTTATAGAGCATAGATGGAGATCTTTATTATACATATTCTTAGATAACACGTTTATTAGATAGACCTTATCTGCGTCATTAGATAGTGGGTTCATTATATTTATTCAGTTGACAGGACAACAACTTATATTTAATGATAACGAATTTTAAGGTCAGCGATTTAATGAATGCATTGCAATGATAATGAATTAATGATCGAGTATATCCTTGTGTCTATGGCAGGATTTCTATTATGATGTTTGAACTTTACTTGAATGATGATAAGCACCAGGTCACTTGTTAGTTTATTTTTAGATTTTTGTATTATTATCTATCCTTTTAAGAGTCAAGAAGTTTTTCTTTGCATATTCATAACGTTGTTATTTATGTGAATATGAATAGGATTTATGCTTGTAGGTTATAATAGAGATAATTTGAAGATAAGAGGGTGTTTATGTTTAAAGATATTATGAAGACTGAAATTTTTGGTTTCATATTAAGATGTCGGATTCAATTTGAATTCTTATAACAATTTTAAACTTATTATTTCCTTATCATAGTTTATGTTCTTATCATAACCTATGGATGATCATAGTTCCTTAAAAAGTTTTTAATAATTATTTTACTATATCAATTTTCGTATCAATTTTCTTATTTTATTTTATTAGTATATTTCCTTAAAAATTTGTCATGCCCATCACCGGGTGACGATATGACTCCTAATGAGGGGATCATCGTGCACCTTAGGGGATACAGGCGTTGATAACTTGGTTGGAGTCTAGGCTTCCCGTTGTGTGCGTTGTCGTTGAAATTGTTGTTAGCACTTGGGTTATAATGCCTTCATGCGTCTGGTTGCGTGCCTTAGTGGTTCTAGTTATTGATCGTCGAAACCGTTGTGTTGGGATTGTGGATGTTGTCCCTTAGCCTGTAGGCGTTGCCATGACTGTGTCGGGCGGGTAGTCGTTTCTACCTTTGATTTACACATGTTTCATCCAATTGCTCGTTGTGCTAGTGCATTGAGTCATAGTTGTTTGTTGCATGTTCTGCGGGCGTGGTGCTCGCCGTCAGATGTGTTGTTTAGCTGTAATCAGTGTTGTCATCCTGTTTAAAAAAAAATACACTTTTTTCTTCGTTGGGTGTCATAACATTTGGGGTCGTTGCAATATAGTCTTATCCAACCAATAATAAGCTTCTTGTTTAACAATTAATTTCTTCACAGACATGTTTGAAAATAGATACGTTGAAATGTCAATTAATTTGGCACCTAAACAACCACCTTACTCGCAAGAAATAGTAATAAATGGTTATAACAAGCATGATTTTCATAGTTTTTTATTTTATTTTATTCTGGTAGAAACCTCATTTTATTACATCCTTTTAACACCAATGCCTTCAACAACCGCAGGTGAAAAATTTGTTCTTGCAGTTCTCGGTTTATCATCATCAAATGATGGAAAATGAACCACAATCCGCTCCAGGAGCTTCAAGTGCCCTATGGACTTTGGAATATTCAAGAGGGGAGCAAAAATCTATAATTCCGACAGATGTAAATTTGCCTGCAATATGTATGTTCAAGCGGTACAATTAATATAAAGATGTGGAGATTCTCATTTAAACTATTCTTCCTTTCGAAGTCATTGGAGACCTTGATGGTTTTGTGTCTGTTTTTGTTTCCATATATATTGTTATATAATGCTTAAATATTTTATACAGTTTGTATTGCATAAAATTGGAAGATTGGTTGAGCAAATCAACATGTCGAAGCAAGTTTCCATAAAGAAAAAGAGCACTCGGCTTTTGGTAAATAACATTCACACCATGCCTGCTCTTTTAGTATTTATGTGTAACAATGGTTGAAAGAAAATACAAAGGGTGTCGACAGGGTAAGTTAGGATGGGCGTATACGCAATAGTTGAGAGAAATGGATCACCTCATCATGGTGAAAATATTATGTTCACAATGAAGGCGATGATTGTATCATGCTCACCATGAAGGAAGTGTATGAGAAATACAATATTAGTGTTGCAGTTGAAGAAGGTAGTGGATGGAAAGGCGTTGCACAACAAAGCAAGGAGTTAATTGAATGATTTCAGTCAGGTGGTGCATAGCAAAGCAAGGAGTTAATTGATTGAAGTCATCCTAACAAACAACGGGTGACAGACCAGCTGCATACAATATACAAGGTGATTTTGGTCTAATTTATATTTTAATTTATAATTGTATCTTCACAATTACACCTTACAACCATTGCATACTCCTTCCCTCACGTCACTTTCACACATGTTTACATACACAAGAATGTTGAAGCAGAATCTCTCTCCAAAGCTGATTTGGGAATGGGCGTTGGCTGCTATAAGATTTGGGGAAAGTCCTTGCAAGGATCATCAGAATTTTTGCACAACTTGGTTCAATATCTTATTGAGATTGATGAGCACGTTCAGTTTTTGTTTTGTCCCAAGCCAAACACTTATTAGAACATATTGCGAATTTTACTATTAATGTATAGTTTATGGCCTCAGTGAGCAAGGCTGAGCCATCTCTTTGAAAGGCTCCTTTTGTAGTTTCTTCATAGGAATATTTCTACGGACAAGTTATATGATTTTGTATGATCTGGAAAGCCATAGGAATGTTACGACATCTATCCACGAAAATGCTAAGACATCTAGTTGCATGAATGTTATTATTTCATAATAAAACTAACATACTCTCTTAGTCGACCAATTGAATTGCCAAAGTAATTTGAGGGGAATTTTCCTATTAATGTTGTTAATTGTAATCATAAAGTTATTTTAAAGATATTACAATTAAAATGATCATATTTGAAGTTATTTTACTATTTCGATGAATACCTCTTATCCATCTTAAAAAGAGAGTGTAAATCTTCAAACTCAAGAACTTCAAGAACTTGATATATATTCTAGGTTAAATTATATAATTAAATATATGAACTTTAACCTATGAATTTATTTTAAATATGATAATGATGATGATGATGGAATTTAAAAATAGTATTTTTGATTTCATATATTTTGGTGGACAAAAAATTTAATAATAATATTTGCATTCATGGATTAAAAATTTATAAAATAATATTTAGTTCTGAAATTCTATAATCAAATACATGATTATTAGGATAGGACCAAGATGAAGAAATCAAATTAGTTTATCGAACTTATGAAAGGTAAGGAAATACTTAGTTAACTTTAAAATTTTATTTCTATATGAAAAAACTTTAAAAATAAATATTTCTTAATTACCATATCTTTTATTAGCAAAAAAAAATATATAAGCATTGATATATTAATAAAGTAAATCTACAAATTAGTTTATCGAACTTATGAAAGGTAAGGAAATACTTAGTTAATTTTAAAATTTTATTTCTATATGAAAAAAATTTAAAAATAAATATTTCTTAATTATCATATCTTTTATTAGCAAAAATATATATATAAGCGTTGATATATTAATAAAGTAAATCTAGTTAAATATAAAATTATTTAATTGAAAATAAAAATATTTAATTCCAAGATAAATTACATATATGAGATATTTAATTCCAAG
>JZKD02S2290539.1:285284-309212 GCA_000966675.3 Picea glauca
GACAACGTGGAAACCTTCCTTCAAATTCTCTCCACCATGCAGCGGGGGTTCTATACAGACCCGGTGAGCACTGCACCTGTGGGAGAAGTTGACACAGGTTTAGATGAGCCACTTCAACAAGCCACAGCGGGGCAGACGGAAGAGGAGCACAGAAATCCGCCTGAGCATACTGAACGAGAGAAGAACAAGGAGCCAGTGGAGAACGAACAGCCGACTAAGGACGTGACCGAAACCTGGGCAGAGGACCTCGGTGCCGCGTGGCTTGGCTTTTCGCCAGGTGTCTAGCAGTCTGTCAATTTCCTAGGCTAGATAGTTTTAGTTTGAATATGCTAGTTTTTTAACTCTGCAWCAGACTCARACTAGTGACTCRGAGGATGACTGGACTGGTTTCCCCTCTGTTGGGGCAGTCCAGCAACTCAAGTTGAATATTTTTTGTAATTTTGGAACCCTGTTTTAGCCATTGCAGGCACTTTACATAATACAATTTTCTTACTTACAAAAAAAAAAACAATTTTATTAATTTTGTATAGCCTTAAAGGGGCAATAAATTAACACCAACACACAGGAAGTCAATTACGGTTGTGTTGACCACAATTTGGTCACCTATATGTTCCCTCTCCTGGATTAATAAAAAAAATAAACAATATTTTGAAGATGAATATTTTTGAACTATTATATGTTCATTTCATACCCCTCGATATCAGCTTCGCCATCCATTTCGTGGAATCCAAATCAGAGTCTCCATGACCAAGATACACATACTTCTGTCCATAAGTCCAATGGATGTATTATAAGAAGAAATATAAAAAATGTTCTAAGTGACATGCTCTCTCCTCTCCTTTCCTTTCACCTCTATTCATTCTCTCATTTTATATTTAGTCATTTTTTCCATTGTCTCACTACTTTCATATTCCCCTTACCATTTTCCACACTTAACCATTTTTTTATTTTCACCACTCTTCTCCATATGCTCCACTAGTCTCTACACTTAGATGTTTTTGGGACTTTCCCTTCATATCCTCATCGGGTTCATGGGTTGGCAGACTCATACATTCTCTTATCTTCCCACACTCTCTCACTTTCCAACCGCTATATACATATTATACTCTCTACCTCCAACGCCTACATTTCCCCTCTTACCTCCCTTCTCATTCAAAACTTTAACACTTAGTCATATTTCATTGATTCCCGAGTTGGCGGGTTTATGAAAAGTTCAATCTTCAAACTCTCTCTCGTCCATCCCCACATCCTACAAACTACCTTTCTAACTTCCACTATCTAAGAATCCTCCTCCTTCCCCTCACTCACCTTTCTACCTGCTCTCATGTACTTAACCATTATTCCAATTTTTTTGCCATTTAAACAATGAACCAATAAGAACATTCAACATGGAAGCATGGAATTGTGACACATGGAAACTCGTGGAGGGCCGGAGACACGTGGAATATTCTTATTGAATCATTACATGTGGAAGCATACAAAAAGAGAGACACATGGCATGATATTATGGGTGACTCATCATTGTTGGCTGGGCATATTGGTGATTGACTGGGCATGCAAAATTATTATTATATTCAACAATTTTCCAAGGGCCAAATCCTCCAAGCTCCATAATTTCTTATCTTCTCGTTTTTCTTTCTAAGTATATCAAATACTTAGTATTATATATCATGAAGAATCTAATGTCCCAATGCATGTGGGATAGACTTTCAAACCAAAAAGTTGAATTTTATGAAGGGAGAACGAAATTCATCCAAGGGCCCACATTTACCCATCAATTTTGATTGACGGTGGCTGAGAGTTGATATTGTAGAGACCATTACTTGAGCTCTGAGTGTCGGAATCATGCAAATTTTATACAGTTGAAAATTTATTTCGACGTCAGCTGCATTTTTAATGGGCCTGTGTGACAATTGAACTTCACGAGCTCATATCTTGAGATCCGGGCAACGGATTTGCACAAAATTTATATAATTGGAAATATAATATAATGAATATAACATCAAAAGTGATTTCCATGGTTAAAAATTTGCTTGTCATTCCCATAAAATTAAAACACAATCCTCCTATTTTTAAATGGGATTTAATTGAATTGTGAAAATAAAAGTTTATTTAAAAAAATTTATTAAAAATGGAAAGGGACCCATTTTAGATATGTAAATATTGATGATACAATTTCATTAATGAGGAATTAAAGAGGCACTAATTAAATGGAATGTTTCAAGAAGAAACTTGTACGGGAATTTCAAGAGAGGAAGAAAACCCTAACTACTCAGGTAGTTAGAAAATCTCTCCTTAAAAAGAGAAGAGAGGCTTCATCCAAAGCCAATATTGAGTATTGTCAGAGGGGTAGGGAAGAAGATCAGAGGAAGAAGAAGGTACATCCATGGCTACACAATCAAGCTTCTGATCAAAAGAAAGAAATCTCCATCTTCTCCATTTTTTTAATATATATTCTTCTACACCACTTTTCATAGTTTTATGCTCGAATCTCAGACTTGGGCACAAGGCTGAGTTGTTGAGTGTTCTTCTTATATTCTTTTAAGATATTTTCTTATATGATCATGGATTATTTGCAGCCACCTATATGAATATCAAATCTTTTGTAATAAAGAACATCTTTCATAAATAAAACTCCACAAAGAATTGCTCCGGGGTTGATCTTGATTGTGCTTTGTAACCCTATTTTTAGAATATAAAGTATTTGAGGTTGGCCTATCAAATTATCTTTTGATCTTGATTGCAATACTCTGTTAAAATTATTTGAGATGATCAAATCATTCTTTCCTATGAAGAAGATAAGGATGTATTTATATATTGTTAAGAATATTGTGTGTGATGTTGATCACAATTTAATTATGATGTTGAAGCCCTCCAATCTTTTCTTTTGTTGCACATGAATATTGTACTCAGGTTATTGAAGAACCATTTTATTTCGTAATATCAAGAAATAAAGATTTAGGGTTTGCTTCCTAGCACTCTCCCAATCCAAGATATCACAAATATATCTTTTAGTCCAAGAGGAGTACCACCTCTCTAAAAATGAAGGGGGCCTAATGTCCTCGTGAGGTTGTAGTTTTAGTCCTGACAAATTCAAGCGTCAACATTTTTGGAGACTCCACTAGGGAGAGATTTATTTTCAAGATATTTGAAGAACAAGAAATCTCCATGGCTCAAAGTTTCGAGAAGAAGATTCAAGAAAATGGTTGCTTATTTTAAGCATGGCTCACCTGTTTTGTAATTTCAAAAAGAAACGAGAAACACCAAAGATTTGGGAGAATGAACTCCCTGGCAACTCCATTGAAAAAATTCAAAATGAAGGGTTTCATTTATGTCATAATGCTTCTTTATATTCTTCATCAGGCCCATCAATGGATTTGCAAGATTTGACAAAAGGGATGAATACTCAAAGAAGGAGGCGATTTCATAATACCCCTTTAAATCTACCAAAAACAAACTTTCAAATGCCCAATATTCTTGTTGAAATTTTTTCTACATTCTTTGGGGATGCTTCAGAAGATGCAAAGCAACACTTGATTAATTTTCAGGGTACATGTTATGATTTCAACCTCACTGAAGACAATGTTACATGTATATTATTCCTACAAACTTTACGAGAGGATGCTCTTGAATGGTATAGTTCATTAATGCCTAACTCTATTACTAGTTGGGATGTGTTAGAAGTTTCATTTGCAGAAAAGTTCATCCCAAAAGTGCATTCATATGATTTTGTTGATGTTTTAAATGTTGTTGCACACCCATCCTCTCCCATGTGGAAGAAAGATAACAAAATGACCAATTTTGAAGAAGAACCTAATCAAAGAGTGGATGAAATTTTCAATTCAAGTCATGTTGTTGAAGATGAAGATGAAAATTCCAAATTTCAAGAAGAAAATTGCAACCTCCTATATACTCCATATATATTTCAAGCAGCAAATTTGAAAATGAAATTGAGGAGCCTCCATCAAATACACAAGAAGATTTCAGCCTTGTGATAAATGATGAAACGTCACAAGAGAACTTGGAGCAAGAACAATTGATGGAAGATACGAATCTTGAAAAGAATGATGAACAAGATCACCCTTACAAGAAAGAAGAATATTTTCAAGAGATTTTTGATGAATCAAGAACCATGTGAGTGATTGTAAATAAAGAAAAGGATGAATGCATTCTTATGTCGAAAACTCCTCAGCCAAGAATTGATTTTATTGAATTATGGTTCCAGAGCATTGTTGGCCAAACAACAGAGTGATTGTAAATAAAGAAAAGGATGAATGCATTCTTATGTTGAAAACTCCTCAGCCAAGAATTGGTTTTATTGAATTATGGTTCCAAAGCATTGTTGGTCAAACAACGCAATCAAATCTTCACCATACTTGGTATAATATTTCCCCAGTACATATTGAGAGTGCCCCTGATTCATTGGTATAAGTCCCAAAATATCTCAGAATTTTGGAGTTCATTCCACAAATCAGATCAATGCTCGAATGGATCCATTAAAAATCTGCCTACACCTAAGGTGCCCCTCTTTTTCAAGTAAGTTAGGGTATATATATACTTTGTTTCTTCAATTTAGTTTTGCATAATAAGGCAGTATCTGTATTGAAGTTTGAATATGACTCCATAGCCCAATGGAGAAGGTATTTGGTCTTCAGATTATGGTGTTCTTAGCAACCCATAGGGGGTTACTATCCCGTAGTTGGAGCCAGTTGTTGACCAAAATTTGGTCATCTATATGTTCCAACTCCTGGAATAATAATAAAAAAATGATATTGGAATATGAATATTTTTGAACTATTATATGTTCATTGCATAGCCCTTGGTATCAGCTTCACCATCCATTTTGCGGAATCAAAATCGGAGTCTCCATGACCAATATACGCATGCTTATGTCCATAATTCCAATGGATGTATTACAAGAAGAAATATGAAAAATGTTCTAAGTGACATGCTCTCTCCTCTCCTTTCCCTTCACCTCTATTCATTCTCTCATTTTATATTTAGTCATTTTTCCCATTGTCTCACTACTTTCATATTCCCCTTACCATTTTCCACACTTAATCATTTTTTTCTTTTCACCACTCTTCTCCATATGCTCCACTAGTCTCTACACTTAGACATTTTTAGGACTCTCCCTTCATCTCCTCATCGGGTTCGCGGGTTGGCGGACTCATACATTCCCTTATCTTCCCACACATTCTCACTTTCCAACCCACTATCTACATATTACACTCTCTACCTTCGACACCTACATTCCCCCCCTTACCTCCCTTCTCATTCAAAAATTTAACACTTAGTCATATTTCAGTGATTCTCGAGTTGGCAGGTTTATGAAAATCTCCATCTTCAAACTCTCTCTCGTCCATCCCCGTAGCCTACAAACTACCCTTATAACTTTCACTATCTACAAATACTCCCCCTTCCCCCCACTCACCTTTCTACCCACTCTCCTGTACTTAACCATTATTCCAAATTTTTCGCCATTTAAACCATGAACCAATAAGAACATTCAGCATGGAAGCATGAAATTGTGACACATGGCAACTCGTGGAGGGAGACACGTGGAATATTCTTATTGAATCATTACACGTGGAAGAATACAAAAAGAGAGACACATGGCATGATATTATTGGGTGACTCATCATTGTCGACTGGGCATATTGGTGGTTGACTGGGCATGCAAAATTATTATTATATTCAACAATTTTCCAAGGGCCAAATCCTCCAAGCTCCATAATTTCTTCTCTTCTCATGTTTCTTGCTAAGTATATCAAATAATTAGTATTATATGTCATGAAGAATATAATGTCCCAATGCATGTGAGATAGACTTTCAAACCAAAAGGTCGAATTTTATGAAGGGAAGCACAAAATTCATCCAAGGGCCCACATTTTCCCATCAATTTTGATCGTCGGTGGCTAAGCGTTGATCTTGCATAGGCCATAACTTGAGTTCCGAGTGTCGGAATCGTGAAAATTTTATACCGTTGGAAAGGTATTTATATGTAGAAGATGTAGGTATAGTTTTTAAGTGCTGAAAGTTGACATATTTTTCTCAGAAATTAAAATATCAGTCAGCTTCATTTTTAATGGGCCTCCATGACAACTCAACTTCATGAGCTCATATCTTGAGATCCGGGCGACGGATTTGCGCAAAATTTATATAATTGGAAATATAATATAATGAAGATCACATCAAAAGTGATTTCCATGGTTAAAAATTTGTTTTTCATCTCCATAAAATTAAAACACAGTCCTCCTATTTTTAAATGGGAATTAATTAAATTGTGAAAATAAAAGTTTATTTAAAATTTTTTATTAAAAAGGAAAAGGGATCCATTTTATATATGTACATATTGATGATAAAATTTCATTAATAAGGAATTAAATAGGCACTAATTAAATGGAATGTTTCAAGAAGAAACTTGTACGAGAATTTCAAGAGAGGAAGAAAACCCTAACTGCTCAGGTAGTTAGAAAATCTCTCCTTAAAGCATGGAATTCAACTCGGATTCAGATTTATACAAAAAAAAGGGAATTTTCTCAACATTAACTCACGGACTTGCACTTAATAAGTAAAGCCTCCTATCGTTTTTCCATTGAAATCAGAAATCAGATTTAGAACTATACACAATTTTTCTTTTCTCGAATGTCAATAAAAAATCAAGAACAAGTGTCAAGAAATAAAACTACACAGTCACCAATTCGAAACAATGAAATGCAGAAGGAAAATAGCCTCAATCTAGTCATTAAATCGGTGCACAGCCTAATCCGGCCCCTGTTCTGACCCTTGATACAGAACTAATTTCTGATAAAATCAAAATAAAAATTACAGGCATCAAAATAAGATTTCGAAAATGATATGAGTTGCAACTGATAATGGCAGAGGTTCAAGGCACAAGAGGAGATCGTTCAAGATGATCAAGGCTAAAAAAAAGACCCAAGAATTAAAAATGGATTGAATCAAATGAAATAAAACCACAAAATTCATGTATTAGCAAAAACGATTTTTAAAGATATTAGCAAATCCAAAATGCAAATTCTACAGCATATCCAACGGACATCAGTTCCAGCGTTGGCAATGTTGGTCACAAAATAATTTAGGGATTACAAAAAAAGTAGAGACCATTACAGTAAATCCTAGCAAGCATTTTAAATTGAAATGATTAGACAAATATGAGTTTTCTTGTACATGCAATAATCCTTACAAGGTCCTCACAAATTTCTCAATTCGGAATTTCAAAAGGTTGGCGTATTCCCATAATCTTCCTAAATTCGAATCTGGAATTAAGGCAACGATCACACTGAATGTAAATTCGGGTTTGTATATTTATGTGGCAAAACCACACATATTTAATTTGTAGCCAAATCTAAATTTTGAACCACAATAAATTCCAATTCATAATAAATAAGTATTACACAGTAATTTACGAAGAACTACCAATTTGTTTGATGGTTGGTTGATCACAAAATTATAATTTAAAATGATATGTGGCCGAAGACAGTGGCCAAGAAGAATATGTGTCCTGTATATATATAAATATCAACTAGAAGCCATTGATCTTTTCTAACAATCTCTATTTCTAATTCATCTAGTAGCGAACAAGTGAAAAAAAAAAATGTATTAACAAAATAAAAGAGAGCTACACGAATTTTCTAATACTTAGTTGACAATTTGCAATGCCATCAAATTCCAGAATTTAATTTGTTTGATTACACAATCCATCAAGAACCTTGCTAATTCGATATCATATTTACAACACAGTTTCAACAATTTATTAACTATATATATATATATATATATATATATATATATATATATATATATATATATATATATATATATATATATATATATATATATATATATATAATTTTATACTATATAAAAACTAAACTAAAAATATTGTAATAAAAGATGACGAAGTCGGAGATGTTCTTTAGCAAAGTCCCTCCTTCATATCTCACGCTTGGTAATCATTGAGACTTCACCGATACCTCCCAGCCAACGCTAGGGGTACTCTTCTTCCCCCTTAGCCCCCCGAGCTGCAAAGGGGCCACGCACACAAAACCAAAAACACTCTAGCTCCAAGATTGTCTCACAAGGTAAATCCACCACTCTATCTCAAGCTTGGTATCCCAACTCTCACAAGTAAAAATAGTGAAAATGATTTTGTCAGCATAAATTTGCCCATAACCAATGTGATCCTTTCCCCATCTAGACCATTTTCTTTATAGAAAATTCCTTACTGACACCTCCCCACATGCACAATCAATTTTCTTTTAAATAAATTAGGATTATTCCCCCTTACACTTGTCACCCTCTCCCCAAGTTGCACAAGTAATTACGTATTTTATTTTAATTAAAAGTCAATTTCCCTCACATTTCCCAAATGCGCTCCTTAAATCTCTCCTAGTTGTCTCTTTATTCCCCAGATTCTCATTTAATGATTGACTCCTTACTAAATCCAAGTTAGATTTAAAATAAGAGTCGTCTTCTAGTTAGACTAGTGGTAGCTAGACTCTAGATACCATTCTATGTGTAGACCTACTCTGTCATGCTTTACTCCTTTCTTATTTTAAAATTCCAATTTGGTATTTTGTTGCACACATGTGTATTAAATCAAATCTTTAGATTTATTTTATTTTTCTTAATTCTTAAATTAATTTACCTCGTTCCTTTTTAATTTAGTTAATAATTTAGTTTAGTCTACTTACAAAAACTTAGACCTAGGCTTAATTTTTTTTTAGTAGGCTTAGACTTTTATTTGGGATTTATAATTTATAAATTCATTCTTTAGTTAATTATTTAAATGCGGCAAGGCCACAAGACTTTATTTATGTGATGTGCCCTTCAATACGCAACTTTTTTCTCTAAGGGTGCCACTGGCCTTTGACTAGTTTTGGTAGTATTCCAACCCATTGGAATCATCACTCCATTCGGGTGACATTGTGAGAGACTAAGGGCTTCTAAGGAATAAGGACTCCTCCTTATTGCGCGCCCCTTAGAATCTTTGTGAGTCAATGTCTCTGTCTTCCCTCATGACATTGTGGACCTCTCAAACTAGGTAATCGTTAACCTACAATTTGAGCCACGGCGGGAGTGCTAGTAGGATTCGATAGGGATGTTGCCACACCTCTCCCTCAATATCTGGTTTTCTATGCATGGCGCCTTTACTCCTTATGTGAGTCATATTAGCAAGCATTCGTCATCTTGCATCCATCGACGAAACACTCTCAATGATCCATATACAAAATCATACTATAATCAATCATATGTCACATATGCATAAAATGAAATACTCAAACCAAATACAATCCACTCCCTGACTCAATCTGGAGTCCAAGTAGGTGCCTTGATGCCATCAACATCCATAATCTAGCACATTTTTTGCACACTCATGTAAACTAATCAATAACATCTGTCAATACATATATATCAATTGACAATAAATCACAACCCATCAACATCATCATAAAAATCCATAATCGAAACAAATAATCATGTACTATAACCAGATCACTTTCATGCAAGTGTCCTCAAAGAATAAGTCGATAACATGCACTTGCAAGATCGGGATGTTACATACAACCCCTCTTGGTTTAAAATTTGTCTCGAAGTTGGACAGTATATAAATGCAGTAATAAAAGTATCTGACAAGATCTATATGTATAATCTATCAAACAAGTAAGAAAATTGTTGACGCATATCATATGCGTCCTCCCAGGTAGCCGAGTGTGGACTATAATTGTCCCACTGGACCTTGACCTAATCGACTATTTGATGTCATAGCTATCGAATGTGATAGTCAAGAATGCGGATTGGCTCCACCATGAGAGCACCCTCGTCTGACGCCTGCAAAGAACTCATGTCAATCACATGTGTAGGGTCACTAACATAATGTCTAAAAAAAGATACATGAAAAACATCCTGCATACGCCTCAAAGAATCAGTCAAGGATAGTCGATAAGCCACAGGTACTTTCTTTTCCACAACTTTGAAAGGTCCCACAAACTTAGGGGATAGTTTAGCACCCTTTCCAAACTTGACCTAACTCTTGTGTGGTTTCACCTGCAAGAAAACTCGGTCGCCAACTTCATAACTACGGTCAATTCGATGTGCATCAACATAACTCTCCTGTTGATCTTGGGCTTCTTTAATCCTCTGTCTTATCCATTGCATTTGTTCTTCCATTTCTTGGATCACTTCTTTTCCTACCATGATCCTATCCTCAATTTGATCCCAACTCAATGACGTCTGACACGGTCTCCCATAAAGAAACTCAAATGCTTCCATCTTAATTGTACTTTGATAGTTGTTGTTGTATGCAAACTCTACTAGTGGAAAGAACTTTTCCCAACGTTTTTATTGGTCCATTACATACATACACAACATATCTTCCAAAATTGGGTTCATTCTTTATGTCTGCCTATTTGTCTCGGGGTGATATGATGTACTAAAGTTCAGTTGTGTTCCCAAATCCTCTTGGAAACTGGTCCAAAATCGTCCTATAAACATCGATCCTCTATCAGATATGATCCTTTTTGGTACACCATGTAATCTCAAAATCTCGTTGACAAAAACTCTAGCTATGGAAGGCACCTGATACGTTGTACGTATAGGAATAAAATGTGCACTCTTCGTTAGAGTGTCAACTACCACAAAAATCGAGTCATGTCTCCTTACCGTCAGTGGCAATCCAACTATAAAGTCCATCGAAATGACCTCCCATTTTGATTCTGGAATAACGTGTGGTTGTAATAATCTTGTCGGATGTCGATGTTCAACTTTCACTAGTTGACATTCTTGACATCTCGCCACGTAACTAACAATGTTTGATTTCATTCTCTTCCAGAAGAATAAAGGCTTAAGGTCTGTCTTTATCTTCATGACTCTTGGATGAGCCATGTACAATGATCTATGAGCTTCACTTAAGATCAAACTTTTTAATTCGTCATTAGGAGGTATTTAAATCCTGTTATTATACCTCATCAATCAGTATGTCCAAAGTATAACCTTCAAACTTTGGTACCATCATGGTGTCTTGTCCAATATTTTTCTTAACCTCTTTATACCAGTCATTGTCGGTCTGTATAGTTATAATTTTTTCTCGAAGATTTGTCTTAAGAGGTATTATAGAGAAATCCGTGGTCTTCGACTCAATGCATATGTCACTCTGTTCATTGTACCTTTTATGTAATAAATCTTGAAGTCGTATTCACTAAGTAATTCTAACCAACACCTCTGTTGTGCGTTCAAGTCACTCTACATAAATATGTGCTGCAATCCACAATGATCTATCTTTAATTCAAATTTTTGTCCAATCGGATAGTGTCTCTAAACTCTCAAGGCATATATAATGTCCAATAACCCCAAATCATGTGTTGCATAGTTCTCCTCGTTCTTTCTCAATTTCCTTGAAATGTAAGCGATCACTCAATTGTCTTGCATTAAAACTCCGCCTAAAGCTTCCTTGGATGCGTTTGTGCATACCAATAATTCCTTGTCCATGTTAGGGACTTCCAGTATCGGCGTTTTCGTCAACAACTCCTTGATCCTTTGAAATTCTTCCACGCATTTCTTGCTCCATATAAACTTCTTGTTTTTCTTCTGCAATTCCATGATCTGATTTTCTATCTTCGAAAAACCTTCTACGAACTGTCGGTAATATTCCGATAAACCCATAAAGTTGCATACTTATTGTACATTTGTCAACACAGGCCATTCCATAATAGCCTCTACCTTCACTGGATCCACAACGATACCTTCACTAGATATGATATGCCCTAAGTAATGAATCTTCGATTGGTAAAGAGAACATTTTGACAGTTTCATGTATAATTTGTTTTCTTGTAGACACTGTAGTACCAATCTTAAATGTATGTCATGTTCCTCCTTTGTCCGAGAATAAATTAGTATGCCATCAATAAATACTTGAACAAACTTGTCCAAGTATTCACAAAACACCCCATTCATCAAGCTCATGAATACCCCAGGGTGTTTTTCAGTCTAAACGGTAGAACGGTAAACTCATAGTTATGAATCTCATCTTAAATGCAGTTTTAGGAATATCTTCCTCATTAATTCATAATTGGTGATATCCTAATCTCCAGTCAATATTTGAAAACACAGTCGCTCCTTTCATCTAATGGAACAAATCATCTATTCTTGCCAACGGATATTGGTTCTTGATCATTTCTTTGTTCAGTTGACAATAGTCAATACAAAGCCTCCACGATCCATCCTTATTTCTCACGAAAATAATAGGTGCACCCCAAGGTGACACACTTGGTCGTATGAGTCCCAAGTCCAACAACTCCTTCAATTTCATTTTCAACTCCTGTAACTCAGGCATTGACATCCGATAAGGCATTCTTGCTATCGGTTCAGTTCCAAGTTTCAAGTCAATTGTAAACTCCAACTCTCTTTCAGGAAGCAACCTTGGTAACTCTTCTGGAAACACATCTGCAAATTCTTGTACTATAGGAAGGTTTTCTAATCATCCTGCCTTGCCCTTCTTGTTTAGAACTAAGATTGCATAAAGCTTGCATCCCTTGCACATGTTCTTTTGTAGCTATAAGGAAGAAATGAACATCAAGGACACTCCCTGGTTTCTTCCTACAATCACTCTTCTTTGTCCCACATCATCTATCAAACTTAATCATTTCATATTATAGTTGAGCATCACATCATGCGATTCCAACAAGTCCACATCGATCATTATGTCATATGATCCTAAGATTGTGACATATAGGTTGGTCTTTGTTACAAAATCTCCCAAGTTAATGCTACAATATGTAACCTTTCCTCCAACCTTTTGTTTTAAAACCTAGGCCATTTCTACGTATCTAAACTCATCATGCTTGACTTCCTTTACCTTAATTATTTTCAGCGTTGCACTAGAAATAAAGCTCTCTGTAGCACTAGTATTTATCAAAACACTAAAATTTTGGCCGAAAATTGTACCTAATGTCTTGAGCATAGTGGACTGGTGCTCAGCCTGGAAGTTATTCATTGTTGCATGAATCCTGTGGGCCTTGCCCAAATCTCCAACTGTAGTGTGTCATGTTGATCCGGCCACTCTATCCTTCTCAACCGGACAGTCTCACTGGTAATGTGGCTCTCCACATGTCCAACATCTGGTCTTTGGTCCAATACTCCTGGTCCCCGAAGTAGAAGTTGTTGGCCTACCAACTTGAGATTCTGGTATGTTCTGTTGAACAAGCCTAAATTGTTGCTGTTATGAGCGACTTTGTTGTTGATGCGGTGGTCCTATGTAGGGAGTCCTCTGCTGAGGAGTCGATCTTCGTGGTGTTGTGAACATGGGTCCTCTAGATGTATCTCTATATCTTGATGTTTTTCTGGTTGGTGTCTGATGATGTTGCGCTCCCGATTTCATATGTCTAGTCAGTCTTGTAAGAGTCCTTCCCTGACCCCCATTGTTCAGCTCTTCCTCGGCTATGAGGGCCTTATGGACTACATCATGCAACATCTAAGGCATTAGGATCCTCACCTTCGCACGGATTTTGAAGTTAAGGCTGAACAAAAACTTGTTGACCTTTAACTTCTCCATGTTTAGATGTGGAGTGTACCTAAGTAACTCCATAAATCTAGCCTCATGCTTCGACACCGTACGACCACCCTGTCTTAAGGCGTTGAACTCATTGAGTTGGTGCTCAATGAATTCCTCTGACAAATACCTCTCTCGGAACCACTCCTCGAACAGTTCCCATGACACGTCTTTGATGACCATGTTTAGTTGAGGTAGGAGCGTCTTCCACCATAGAAGAGCACTCCCCTTCAGCTGAAATACCACGATGTGAAATTTCATGTTGGAGGTGTAGTCACGAAGTGCAAAGCACATCACCATGTTATCCAACCATGCCTCAGTGGTTGAGTCGTTTGTGGCACCCATGAACTCAGGAAAATTCACCTTCTCGAGTTCTCTGTGAATGATACCACTACCACCTGGAGTGCATTGTGATCCCTCATTGGGTATAGACATTCTGGCCTCATCTCTATCTAGTCGGTTAATCAAGACCTCTAACATACTCTGAAAGGACCTCATCAAACCAACCACATCTCTCACTGCAACCTGCTCCTGCCCAATGACTTCTTCTTCTCCTTGGGGGTTAGACCCCTCTGGCGTGGATGCTACTAGAGGTGTTGCACCTCTTCCCCTAGCACCACGTCATCTACCACCACAATGTCCTCTAACCATGATTACCTACATGGAAAATTTTCAAATTTTAATTAGCGATAATGTTTAAATCATAAGTTTAACACATGGGAAGGAGTAATGGTCCAAATTCGCAGGGTTGAACCCGCTCTGATACCATATGTAACGTCCCCTTTGTTACGTCAACAATTAGTGATGTACAAAAGAGGTATAAAAAAAAAATTGAACAAACATTAGGACAAGAGAAATGCGTCACAACATAATTTAATAACCACAATAAATCTCATCATAATTGAACTGAAAGCAACATCACTATCATTCAACAATCATTTCACATGAATATAACATAAAGAAACTACCTACCCAACCTATCCTGCACGATTAGGACCTCCAAGACACATAAGCAACGCTCAAGTCCAGGATTCATCCGATTGATTTTGACCATTTAAGGTATCAGGAATGGAGATTGTTATGAGGAACAAGGAAGTATCTATATCCCATTAATCCAAATAAACCTCAATCCACTAGATTTATCAACCATACTTAATCATCAATTCTTCATGTTGCAATGGAATAATCTACTTTTACTTAAACAATCTTCAAGTAGTATTTTGGTGCAAATGAGTAAAAGGGAAATACATAAAGAATGACAAGACCAAAAGAGCATAAGTACAATCTTAGTCTCATGTGGCTCAACTATGCATCTTCACATTAAGGAAATCTTCTAAAAATATGTAAGGAATTTAAAATCTAAAATTTCACAGTCATTTATAAGAAACCACAAGAAGATCAACCTTCTTAAGCAATACATTAAATTTTAATTCTACTCTACATTATGCATACATTTATAAAATAAAAATCAATCATACAACAATTAGTAAGAAGTCGACTTTTGTGGCATCTCTGCAAATCTGATTCGGAATCAACAAACCATCTATTTATAAACTGCCCTTTTACTAGACAGGTTTGGGGAAAGATTATTTTGATTTTAAAATTTCAATCTATTTGGGATGGGATCTCTCTCCCAATTTGCTTTGAAAGTTGGGCTCAAAAAGAAAAAAAATCATGCATCTTCCTTCCCTTATTTGCTAGGTTATATGGCTGGAAAGGAACAATACGATTTTTGAAAATGGGACCCCCTCTGTCAGTGCTATAGCTTATAGAGCTCTTGGTATTAACAATGCTTGGAATGCAGCACATGTAAACAAACCTCTAAAACATCATTCGTTGAAGGTTCCTACTTTAGAAGGCACACATTTTGGTTGGTTTGATGGTGCAGTGCACTCAAATGGATCTCAGAGCGAAGTGGGTGGGGTGATCAGAACCACTCAAAATACTTTTTACAATTGGACTTTCAACTGTGGCCCAGGCACCAATACCAGGGCATAACTATTGGGTTCCTGGGCCACTTTATTCCTGGCTTCCAAACTTCACATTGATGATCTACATATCCTTGGAGACTCCAGAATAATCATCGATTGGTTGAAAAACAGGGGATATCTCCAAGCAATGTCACTCTTGGCTTGGAAGGACAGAACTAGATTGATATAGTCCTCTTTCAAAAATCTCATTTACACCCACATTTACTGAGAGCATAACAAAGCTACAGATCAACTTTCAAAGATAACACTCAATAAGGGAATCCTCACCTACAACTTATGGATAGATGGCCATGAGGGACCCTCCCATTTTTTAACTGTCTTTTAATTTCTGTTTTTGTCACTCTTCTTCAGTGGGATTACTATTTATGAAATATGGAAGTTCAACTTCTATCATAGAAAATCATTTACTTCTTGCAAATTCCAGCTCTGTTTTGCCTTCCCATTGATTTTCTAGCAACTCTCCGCACTACGATAGAGTAGTTTTTGTTCTTGCCAGCTGAAAAACTTAAATTGATGAAAGTCTTTTCTTTCACTCACTTTATACTTTTAGAAGATATCTCATAGCAGAGTTTTGTAATTTTCCGATCTGAAAACAAATTATATTAATATATAATTGAGAAATTTTCCATTTGGAAAAAAAAAAAGTCGATTGCTTGCATATCCATTTTTAAATAAATAAGAGGATCAATCATAACAAGCACTATGGAAATATTCCAAGACTACCTTACATTCCATTGCAAAGAAACTATAAGAAGTTCAAACCCATAATTAAGAATCAGTTAAGATAAATCATAAGATATTTTACATATCCATATATAATGATAATTAAGGAAGATCAAGGTTTATTTAAACAATAAAATAGAGAACTCAATGTTGACTTATAAATACAATTAAAAGAACTAAATAAAAACCCAACAACAATGTAAGAACTCAAAGTCAACTTACCATTCCATTCAAGGTATTAAGGAAGATCAAATCTTATTTCAACCATATAAGAATGCAATTGCTTTCTTAAAAATTCAGTTTAGAGAAGACGAATCTTATGTTTAACAGTTAATAGATATTTCGATGCTAAATTACATCTCCAAATAAAGAAACAAAAGAAGGAGTTCCGGAATTTATTCCAACCCCTAATCCAGTGTGCATAACAATTCAATATTCAATCCAGACCTTAATATGGCCCTCAATCCAACACTTAAATTCTGATAATTTAAATTAATTTCAAGTGCAGCAAAACGATTTTATTAATTGTATAGACTTAGAGGAAGGGACGATAAATTAACACCAACACATAGGAAGTCAATTACGGTTGTAAGCCCAAAATTTATTCCATGAATTACAATACTATCAAATGTAAAATTTGGACTATAAAACAAACAGAACAACAATCACTCAATTAAATTATGAGATTGCTTTCTAAAATACAACAAAGGAAAAACCACAATTACAGAGTTGCAATCCTTGACAACAATAACTAAAGAACAAAATTCAGAAGCTTCTATAGTGAACCAATAGAACACCCAATCTGAATCTATAAAATTTAAAACATCGAAAGAGGAATCAAACACTCAAAGGTAATTCTTTGGGTTATTCAAAAGATGGGGCAGAAGTCACACAGAGTTACAAAATTCCAAATCGCAGAAAAATTAAAGCATGGAATTCAACTCGGATTCAAATTTATACAAAACACAAGGAATCCACCCAACATTAACTCACGGACTTGCATTTAATAAGTAAATCCTCCTATCGTTTTTCTATTGAAATCAGAAATTATATTTAGAATTGTACACGATTTTTCTTTTCTCAAATGCCAATCAAAAATCAAGAACAAGCATCAAGAAATAAAACTACACAGTCACCAATTCGACTCAAAGAAATGAAGAAGGAAAATAGCCTCAATCTAGTCATTAAATTGGTGCACAGCCTAATCCGACACTCAATCCGGTCCTGGATCTGACACCTAATTTGGCCCCTATTCTGGCCCTTGATCTGGCCCTTGTTCTGACCGTTGATACATAACTAATTTCTGATAAAATTGAAATAAAAATTACAGGCAACAAAATAAGATTTAGAAAATGATATGAATTGAAACTGATAATGGCAGAGGTTCAAGGCATAAGAGGAGATCGTTCAAGATGATCAAGGCTAAAAACAAAGACCCAAGAATTAAAAATGGATTGAATCAAATGAAATAAAACCACAAAATTCTTGTATCAGCAAAAACAATTTTTAAAGATATCAGCAAATCTAAAATGCAAATTCTACATCATACCCAACGGACATCAATTCCAGCGTTGGCAATGTTGGTCACAAAATAATTTAGGGATTACAAAATAAGTAGAGATCATTACAGTATATCCCAACAAGCAGTTTAAATTGCAAAGATTAGACAAATCCAAGTTTTCTTGTACATGCAATAATCCTTACAAGGCCCTCACAAATTTCTCAATTCAGAATTTCAGAAGGTTGACGTATTCCCATAATCTTCCTAAATTCGGATCTAGAATTAAGGCAACGATCACAATGAATGTAAATTCAGGTTTTGTATATTTATGTGGAAAACACACACAGATTTAATTCGTAGCCAAATCTAAATTCTGAACCACAATAAATTCCAATTCAGAATAAATAAGTATTACACAGTAATTTACAAAGAACTACCAATTTGTTTGATGGTTGGTTGATCACGAAATTATAATTTAAAATGATATGTGGCCAAGAATAATATGTGTTCTATATATATATATATATATATATACCAACTAGCAACCATTGATCTTTTCTAACAATCTCTATTTCTAATTCATCTAGCAGCGAACAAGTGAAATAAAAAAAAAAAATGGATTGGAAAAAGAAAAGAGAGCTACACGGATTTCCTAATACTTAGTTGACAATTTGCAAAGCCATCAAATTCCAGAATTTCATTTGTTTGATTACACAATCCATCAAAAACCTTGCTAATTCGATATCATATTTACAACACAGTTTGGGCAATTTCTTAACTATATATATACAAATTTAACTTAATACAATTTCAAAACTCAATTAAGAATATTGTAACCGAAGACGACGAAGTCAGAGATGTTCTTCAGCAAAGGCGCTCATTCCTATCTCTCGCTTGCTAATCATTGAGACTTCATCGGTACCTCCCAACCAATGCTAGGGGTACTCTTCTTCCCCCTTAGCCCCCTGAGCCACAAAGGGGCCACGCACACAAAACCATAAACACTCTAGATCCAAGCTTGCCTCGCAAGGTAAATCCACAACTCTGTCTCAAGCTTGGTATCCCAACTCTCACAAGTAAAACCAGTCAAAATGATTTTGGCAGCATAACTTTACCCATAACCAGTCTAATCCTCTCCCTATATAGACCATTTTCTTTATATAAAATTCCTTACTGACACCTCCCCACATGCACAATCAATTTGTTTTTAAATAAATTAGAATTATTCCCCCTTACACTTGTCACCCTGTCCCCAAGTTGCACAAGTAATTACATATTTTATTTTAATTAAAAGTCAATTTCCCTCACATTTCCCAAATGTGCTCCTTAAATCGCTCCCACTTGTCTCTTTATTCCCCCGATTCTCATTTAATGACTGACTCCTTACTAAATCTGAGTTAGAGTTAAAATAGGAGTCTTCTTCTAGTTAGACGAGTGGTAGCTAGACTCTAGATACCATTCTATGTGTACACTTACTTTGTCATGATTTATTCCTTTCTTATTTTAAAATTCCAGTTTGGTATTTTCTTGCACACATGTGTATTAAATCAAATTTTTAAATTTATTTTATTTTTCTTAATTCTTAAATTGATTTACCTCATTCCTTTTTAATTTAGTTAATAATTTAGTTTAGTCTCCTTACAAAAACTTAGACCTAGGATTAATTTTTTTTGAATAGGCTTAGACTTTTATTTGGGATTTATAATTAATAAATTCATTCTTTAATTAATTATTTAAATTTGACAAGGCCTCAAGATTTTATTTACGCGACGTGCCCTTCAAGATGCAACTTTATGCTCCAAGGGTGCCACTTTCCTTTGACTGGTTTTGGTAGTTTTCCAACCCTTGGAGTCAGCACTCCATTCGGGCGACCTTGTGAGAGACCAAGGGATTCTAAGGAATAAGGACTCCTCCTTATTTCACACCCTTTAGAATCTTTGTGAGCGACTATCTCAATCTGCCCTTACGACATCGTGGACCTCTCAAACTAGGTAATCGTTAACCTACAATTCGAGTCATGACGGGAGTGCTAGTAGGCTGTGACAGGGACGTTGCCACACCTCTCCCTTAATATCTGGTTTTCTATGAATAGCCCCTTTACTCCTATTGTGAGTCATATTAGCAAGCATTTGTCATCCTGCATCCATTGACGAAACACTCTCAACGATCCATATACAAAATCATACTATAATCAATCATATGTCACATATGCATAAAATGAAATACTCAAACCAAATACAATCCACTCCCTGACTCAATCCAGAGTCCAAGGAGGTCCATTGATGACATCAACATCCACAATCTAGCACGTGTCGTGCACACTCATGTAAACTCGTCAATATCATATGTCAATACATATATATCAAATGACAATAAATTACAACCCATCAACATCATCATAAAAATCCATAATCGAAACAAATAACCATGTACTATAACCGGATCACTTGCATGCAATTGTCCTCAAAGAATAATTCGATAACATGTTCTCGCAAGAGCGGGATGTTACAAATTTGATCATGGACATCCACAAAGATACAACAAACTAGATGTTTCGCTAGGAATGCATAAACCGCTAGTTGGATCTACTATTTGAGGCACTCTCAAGTGGACCAACTTCCAATAGATTTCCAATTTGTCATCAACCCTTCAGTCCTGCTCTTGCCTAGAACTATCCCACTCATGGCGAAGAGAGTAGCGACACTCATGGTGCATGACCTATTAAGTTTTTGTTATAGTTTAAGCTTTGTTCAGTTATGTAGGACAACTTTTAAGAGGCTTTTGAGCCCTCTATGTATATGTAGTTTTATTTTGCTCAGCATAGATATAGCTACAAAGATAGTCTAGTATACTTTTTCAGGAGCCTGGAGTCGGCACTCGTTTCCTCTTTTTGGCAAGCCAACCTCTAGGTTCCTCAAGATATGTAAGTTTTTCAGTTTTTGAAGGAAATACAAATTTTAATTTACAAAAAAAAAAAAATCCAATTTATTTGAAAACAATTTTTGATTAACTTATGTATACATCCATTATAAAATCATTTAATACTTTTAATTGAAAAATATGAATCAAGCTAAAATTTTTGAGTAACTTATGTATACATCCATTATAAAACTATTTAATATTTTTAATTGAAAAATATAAATTAAACTTTAATTTATTTATATGTACAAATGTTACCAAATTATTTAATACATATTTTAAAATAATATCATAATCTTCGTTTCTTGCCATTCCTTACCCATAAATCCAAGTCCTTTAAACACCATAATGACAAAAATTATATACTTAGTACAATTTATGATTTAATAGTGATAGTAAGTAATGAAATATATATATTTTTAATATAATTTAATTAAATATAAATATTCAATTATATTTGTAAAAATTTATATTAATAAACTTTTATACTATAAAATATATAATTTTAAAAATGTTGGATGATCAATGTACTCATCCAAAAATTTGATAGTAAAATAAAACTTTACACTTAATTTGACTTGTTTCAAAAAGTCTTTTAAAATTTTATATTTCATGTGTGATATGATAGTGAAAGTGATTATAATAAACTTCTAAACCACAAGTATCATAAAGAATTAGCTCAACAACCGAACACATGAAGTTTGCATAATGTATAATAGAGTAGGGTGTTAACACTTTAGTGGGTGAAAATGTTGGCCATCTATGCAATTGATTTTATAGAAATCAGGGGTAAAGTGAGAGTCCCAACAAAATGTACTTTATTTGAGATATCATGTGATATTGTTTTTTAAGGAACAAAAACTTTGACAATGATTTTTTCACTCTAAAAAGGAATGAAACCATCACAAATTAATGTCAAAGATAACCACAAGAAATAGCTTAAAACAATAATTATCTGGACCCAAATTTTAATGAGATCTTATTTTTTACTACAAAATAGTGTAGAATAATAAATGTTGGATTCCCTCTTTCAAATGCTCATAATGCCAATACCCATTTATAGTTGTAAAGTATGGGGACCAAGTATTTTCATAATTGAATATGATATCAATGTGAATGAGTGTAAAAAATCACCCTCATAACAAGTTGTCTAAGAGTAAAAATACACCACTTGCAAAATACTCTTTGTTGAAGTAAGAATATAACCAATAGAATTGAAGACAATTAGAAAAATAACTCTATACAAACAAAGAATTACAATCATGGACAATGTCAATAATTGTGTGAAAATCATCCAAGATATGTTGAAAGAAGAAAAGAAAAAAAAAAAAAATCCAATAATTAAAAACTCTCTAAAAAGTTATGTACAAAAACATTGTATGAATGAAAATGAAAAACAAAAAGAATAAAAGAAAACAGTAATATCACATAGATAATTTTAACAAAAGAAAATCAAAATGTAAATCTCTATATGAATGAAAATGGAAACACTATTATCACATAGATAATTTAAAAAAAAAAAATCAAAATATAAAAAACCACTTAAATGAAAATGGTAAAAAAAAAAAAAAAAAACAATAATATCATATAGATAATTTTAACAAAAAAAAAATCAAAATACAAAAATGTTTTAAACTTAATATCTAATAACACTAAAAACAAATAATAATACCACTCAAAACTAAGTCATGAAGAACAACCCAGAGAATCATGGAAAAAAATATTATAAGATAAAGAAGCAAGCGCTATGTTTAATTATTATAATCTCTTGAAAATGCCACACAAGTTTTCCCATATTGACATTCATTACTTAATTCATACCAAGACTCTTTTAATAAGAAGGTTTATTTCTTAAAAAAAAAAAAAAGTTATAACACTAATGTATTAAATCAAATTTCAAACTTAATTCCAATAAGGAATTAAATCACATTTCAAACTTAATTCCAAAGACAAGGGGTGTTGACAATCCATTTAATTCCAATAATGCATTAAATCACATTTCAAACTTAATTCGCATAGGGTTTTGGACAATCCATTAAAAGTTGTTAAACTACAACTATGGGCCGGTTAAAGGGTTTAACAAAGTTGGGCACGCATTGATATAGTCTTCTCCAACCAATAATAAGCTTCTTGTTTAACAAGTAATTGTTTCACAGACATGGTTTGTGTAATAACCCAACATTATTAATTAATGATTGTAATTTATTTAGGGTAAGTTAGATTAATTATTTAAACAATTAGATTGAATCTTTTATTATTTTATTATTAAAAAGGTAGGTGAAGTAAATAATTGGGGGATAAGGTAGATGGGGATTAAATGGGGGGAGGATTCAAGAGAGGGGGATAAGAAAGGAGGTTGGGAAGGGGGAGAGGGGGTTCGAGAAAGGAAGAGAGGATTGGAAAAGGAAATGGGAGAAAGGGAATTGGAGGGAAATTGAAGGAATATTTAGGGGTAGTGGACTGATTGTTGGGATTTTGGGCTCGGGGGCCAGGGAATCTAATTTCTTGGAGCTAGGGAGTCGGAGAGGCTTTGTTCCTAGCTGTCTGGGAGGAAAAAGTTTCAGGCAGGAAGTTTCAGGAAAGCATTCAGACAAGCACTTTCAACAAGCATTTTCAGCAGGACGACCATCTTCTTCAAGAGGTAATTATGAAAATATTATTTTAGTTATTATTTTTGTACTAAATTAAAGAAATTTCAAGTTATAGCATTTATAGATATACTATGTGATGTTTAGATTTTGTTGTTAAATCTTACAACCAGGATGAAAGAAATCCCCTATCATGGTTAAGCAGAAATATAGATTTACTCTAGTTTTAAAGTCTTTTTGGTTGCTACTAATGGTATCAGAGCCCATTTCCAAAACTGGGACTAGGGCCTAACCACTTGGGACATAAAGTTTAGATATATTGTCCTAATCACCGTAACCAAAAATTTAAACAACATGTAAAACTTTTAAGAAGAATCATTAAACAATCAGAACCAACCCAGATTTTGAACATAGTCCAGAACTGGGAATCACCCTAAAACACCCCAAATAGTAATTCCAAACTTATATGAGGATAAAACAGAGAAGAGACTTATTCCACCCTTCTCACCTATGGTCTTAGCCACATGTTACTGGTTCACCCCCCTATATACTCATAATGACCTCTACCTACAGCTGCAAGGCACATAGACATCATGAATAAGGGAATAAGGGTTAGATGCAAAAAAACAAATATAT
>JZKD02S2290539.1:311625-326849 GCA_000966675.3 Picea glauca
CGCCTGGGAAAGAATCAACCCATCGTTGACCTTTCACATCTCAGGGATTCGCAAAGGAGGAGCACGAGGGCTCAACACTCCAACTCGCGAGCTCGCGAGATGCAAGTAGTGCTAGTGTTTATCCTAGCCTACAGTTATATGTAGCAGGTGCTAGAGAGGAGGGAGCCATACCTGTATCGCATTTCGGGTATCGGCGTTTGGAGAAAGAAGAGTCGAGAGCCTTGACTCTCCAACTCGTGAGTTGCAAAAGGCGCTTGCGCTAAGGCCAGGTTGTGGTCACTTGGAGGAGGATAAGGGAAGGGATGGTCTGCGCTAGGGCCCGTAGAAATTTAGGGATTCTCTCTCTCTAATAAAAGACAAAAAATAAAACTAGTTGTCGTAGTGGGTGTGTGACAAATTGGTATCAGAGCATGGTTACAACACTTTGCCTGCTTGGGCTTATGAACGAGTTGTGCAGAAACTCCATTTGAAGTACTCTTAAAAGGAGTAATGCTCTACCTAAACCCCCTTTATCAAAAGTTGAAGTTAAGAATGAAAATTCCTATTGTGTGTATGCATTTGAAAAAAATATGAATTATGCGTTGGTTATGAATGAATATAAATATTGACTAACAACAAGTGTTTTTCCTGCACACAAGCGGACAATCAACCATAGGAAACTGCAGACGCATAGAATGGTGACACACCATGAAGTGGGGGATGGCTCCCACAATAGAGACGAAGAGTCTGATGAAAGGAGAGCGGTAGATACCCCTCCAGATCTAGCTGAGACTGTGAAAATCCTTATGGTCGAACTACAGAGCTGCAAGGTCGACAATGAGAGGTTGATAAAAGAGCAAGAGAAGCAAACATAAAATAATGTAGACTTGTTGTAGATTTTATCTGACATACAAAGACAATTGCAGCATGGACCTGACACTAGTCACACGGACCAACGACAGACAAAGAAAAGTCGAAGTCCACCTGAGATATGGAAACGTGGTCTTTTAAGTGGCCACACTGGAAAGAGCACCTCGAGAAAGGTCCACCCCAGAGATAAGGGACCAGGGTCGAACGATTCCTCTGGAAAGGAAACTGGCGACTCAGAGGGATCTTCTAGTAGCAGAACTAGTTCTTATTCCCGAAGAAAATGGAAGAAGCAAAAGCATTCCAAAAGTCATAATCTCGAAGAATTCATGAAGGCCAAACCACCCTCTTTCGACGGTGAAATAAAGAAGGGGGAGGAAGTGGAGGCCTGACTTCTTGGACTAAAGAAGTATTTTAGAGTCCATGACTTCTCAGAAAACTTGAAGGCCCGAGTAGCCACTTTCAACTTGAATGGAAAGGCTTCCATTTGGTGGGAAGACCTTAAGAATGTAAAAGGGATTCAGGAAGAGGACCTATCTTGGGAACGGTTTGAGAAATAATTTAGGAAGAAGTATCTATCGGAAAAGTATTTCGACGAAAAGACTAAAGAATTCTATGAACTCAAGCTAGGGCAACTTACCATAGAGGAATATGTTAGCAGATTCCTCGAGTTGTTGAGGTACGTACCCTATATAAAAGTAGAAAAGGCAAAGATGAAACGATTTATCAGTGGACTACCTAAGGACTATCAGAACATGATTGAGTTTGACAAGCCAAAGACCCTAGAAGACACTATCCGAAAGGCAAGATATTGTTATGAACAACTTGGTCATCAGACAGAACCTCGCGAAGGCTGGAAGCAGAAGAATAGTTCAGGATTCCAGAAAAATGGGTTTAAATCCCCAAGATTTAAAAAATATAAAAAGGACCCAAGGATGAGCTTCCCAACCCAAAGTGTACATCAACAGAATTCCCCCTCCCAAAGTGGAAATAAACTTTCTGGATCTACCCCAGGAAATATTGATAACCCAAAGAGAGAACCCTTGAAATGTTGGGGTTGCGGAGAAGAACATCTACTGAGGAACTGCCCGCACCGACAACAAAACAGTCGAATAATTTACAACGTTCAGGAAGCTACCACCGTCAATGACGTGGCCAAGAGTGTGCCGCAAATTTATGCAGCCTTGGATAATAAACAAGCTGACCACCAAGCTTCAGTGGTGGATATGGAACATATGATCACCAACCATCTAGTGTCTATTCTAATTGACCCTGGTTCAAATTTGAGTTATATAGATCCTAATGTTGTTGATAAGTGTAAATTGCAACCACATAAACATGCCAAGCCATGGTTGGTATAGTTAGCCACTGGCTCCAAAAGAAAGGTAGCGGAAGTCATACCATCTTGCCAATTCACTATGGGTGAATTCCCCACCCAAGAAACCCTTAACCTACTACCCCTAGGATCGTATGACCTGTTGATTGGTATGGACTGGATAGCCACATATAAAGCCAAACTAGACTATTACCATAAAACCTTAGAATGTGTAAGTGAAGAAGGAAGAAGGATAACCCTTCAAGGGATCCAAAAACCTGTCTCATTGAGACGAATACCAACTCTTCAAATGAGAAAGTATTGTAGAAAGGGATGTCCACTATATGCGATACAGGTGTTGGAATCAGTTAAAGATGACAAACCAAGCCTAGAATACCACCCCACAGTAGGAGAATATAGAGATGTATTTCTAGAAGAGTTACCAGGTCTACCTCCGAGAAGGGACATTGACTTCTCGATAGAACTTTCACCAGGAGTGGTGCCAGTGTCTAGGACACCCTACAGGATGAGCACACTCGAGCTAGTTGAGCTTAAATTACAACTAAAAGAAATGATGGACAAAGGCTATATCCGGCCCAGCGTGTCTCCATGGGGAGCACCAGTCCTATTTGTGAAAAAGAAAGACGGTACCCTTCGACTGTGCATAGATTATAGACAACTCAATAAGGTAACCATAAAGAACAAGTACCCCTTACCCAAGATCGATGGCTTATTCGATCAATTGGGAGGTGCTTCCATCTTCTCAAAGATTGACTTGAGATCTGGATACCATCAAGTTTGAATCAAGGGTGAAGACATCCACAAAACTGCCTTCAAGACAAAATATGGTCACTATGAGTTTATGGTAGTACCATTTGGATTAACCAATGCCCCTACCACTTTTATGTGCTTGATGAACAATGTGCTCAGCAAATTCCTAGACAAATTTGTACTGGTTTTTATTGACGATATATTAGTTTACTCCAAGAATAGAGAGGAACATGTGGAACATCTTAGACTTGTGCTTCAAGTGCTAAGAGAACATCAACTCTATGCCAAATTTAGCAAGTGCGACTTTTTCCAGAAGCAAATACATTACTTGGGCCATATCATATCTAGAGAAGGAGTAGCAGTAGACCCTGACAAGATCAGGTCTATCATGGAATGGCCTACCCCAAAGGACGTTCCAGATATCAGATCCTTTATGGGCTTAGCAAGATACTATAGGAGATTTATAAAAGGATTCTCCAAGATTGGTTCTCCAAATACTGCCCTCCAAAAGAAGGAAGTTAAATTCATGTGGACACAAGAATGTGAAGAAGGAATTCAATCCCTAAAACATCTATTGACCCACGCACCCATGTTGAAGATTTTCGATTCCGAAGATGACTTCCTCGTGTGCATAGACACCTGCAAGGAAGGGCTCAGAGGAGTCCTTATGAAAGGAGGAAGTGTAGTCTGCTATGAATCCTGAAAATTGAATGAGAACGAAGTCAACTATGTGACCCATGATCTAGAATTGGCCGCCATAGTGCACGCCTTAAAAATGTGGAGGCATTACCGCCTGGGAAGGAAATTTGTACTTATGACAGACCACTGTGGATTGTGATATCTGTTTGACCAACCAAAGCTCAATGCCAGACAAGCTAGGTGGATGGCCTTCCTTAGTGAGTTTGATTTTGAAATCAAACATATTAAAGGAAAGGAAAATAAGGTGGCCGATGCCCTTAGCAAAAGTATGAAAACAATTCACCTGACAGCGGTGAGCACCTGCAAGACGAATGTCAAGGAAAGAGTCGGGAATGCACAAGGAATAGACACATTCTTCCAGAATGTGACCTCGTACCTAGAGCAAGAACCCACAGGGATAAAGTATGAAGGCTACCAGATGATAGATGGAGGTCTCCTAACTTACAAAAACAGATTGTATATTCCAGATTGTGATGGCTTGAAGAGGTTCATAATGGATGAATTACATAAAAGACCATATATTGGTCATCCAGGATACCAGAATATGATCACAGCCACCAGGAAACAATTCTATTGGCCTTGATTGAAGAAAGACATAGTTGAGTACTTAGCCAAATGCATAGAATGCCAACAGGTCAAAGCAGAACACTGACACCCAGCAGGATTATTACAACCTCTACCAATCCCGGAATGGAAATGGGAAACCATGTCCATGGATTTCATCACCGGATTACAAACCTCGACCAAACAGAATGACGCCATCATGGTAGTGGTGGACAAATTGAGAAAGTCTGCTCATTTTATCCCCATCAAGTTGACTTGCAAGGCAATAGACATAGCCAACGTATCCATGAAGGAGATATTCATACTACATGGTATGCCTAAAGAGATCGTGTCTGACAGAGACACGAAATTTACTTCCAAATTTTGGAAATCCTTGATGGTTGGTCTGGAGACCAAATTACTATTTAGCACAACCTATCATCCTCAAACCGATGGACAGACGGAAAGAGTGAACCAAATATTAGAAGATGTGCTAAGGATGCATGTAATGCATCAACCCAAAAAGTGGGAAGATTAGCTGCCACTGGTGGAATTCACCTACAACAACGGCTACCAAGAATCCTTGAATACGAGTCCTTTCGAAGTCCTCTACGGTAGGCCGTGCAACACTCCAGTCAGTTGGAGTAATCCCACAGACAGAATTACTATTGGACCCGACATGTTGAAAGAAATGGAACAACAAGTGATTCAGATAAAACAAAATCTAAAGGTCGCTCAGAACAGACAGAAAAGTTACGTCGACCGAAAGAAAACTCCAAGAGAATTCAAAACGGAAGACCATGAATATCTCAGAGTTAGGCCCAGGAAGAGTTCCCTGAGGATGGGAGCTTGTTCCAAGTTGTCACCTCAGTATTGTGGACCCTTTGAAGTTCTAGATAGAGTGGGACCTGTAGCCTATAGGCTAGCACTTCCTCCCACAGTAAAAGCACATAATGTTTTCCATGTTTCATTATTGTAGAAATATGTACACGATTCTAATCATATAATTGACTGGTCTGTGATACAGGTGCAACAGGAGGGAGAATTCCTTCTAGAACCTCAATGCATACTGGACAGAAAGGAAACCCCACTAAAAAACTGAACCATTGCACAGGTCAAGGTGCAGTGGAAACATTTTGGCCCAGATGAGGCTACGTGGGAAATGGAAGATGCCATGAAACAAACATATCCGATTTTGTTTACTTTTGTACATACACATCATATTGATAGATAGAACATTGAGGACGATGCTTCTTTAAGGGGGAGGGAATTGTAACACCCTATTTCCTTCAGTCTGTAAAAATAACTATATTGGCCAAGAACTATGGAAAACTCAAAGATGTGAATGTTTGATTTGACGAACCTTTGTATAAAAGGTCGATGAATGTAAATTATGTTATGAATATGTGTTGCATGGCTGTTGGGAGGGGGATGTGATAAAAGAGACCATGATGGCTAATGAGAGGTGGTGGAAGGGACCCGGAATGGTTTTGTTAACTTCCACCGAGCCAGTACCGTACTGGTTTTTACTTGCTCAAAGACCAAAGCAACTCTCTGACCCTTGAATGGATTTTCCATCAGATTGATAGGTGGAGAGGCTCCTCAAGAGTTAATGAGGGGATGGGGGTGAACCGCCCATCCGTAAAAGCTCTCAGACCTGACCACGGATGGGGAAATTCATGCCACACACAATCTTGCAGAGAAAAAGGCAAGAGAGGAAGTGTGGTAAAGGGTAGAGAGAGAGAGAGCAAACGACAAGGATCGGGGAAGAGAATGGGAGAAAATATGGAAAAACAGGGAGTTCTGAACATAGGAGAAGCAGAGTAACCTTCATCCTGGATTACTTTTCTGTATCAGGAGAATGAGAGTAACCTTCGTCCTTGACTTCCATTGAGCTTGAAGTAGGAGACTGAATCTCAAAGCATCGTGGTCTATCTCAGGGGTGGCTAGTGGTAAATCCGTTTGGAGTCACTGAGCCTACGGTTGGGTGGAAACAAGCACCCCTCTCAACAGTTGCATCACGCCTGGTGGATATGATAAGTGCTTTATGCCTTGTATTTTGAATTGAATATCATGAATACATGCTCATGTTTATATGCCCATAATGATTTCTCTGTGGAATGATTGCCTGGTGTTTTAGACTAGAAATAATGAATGCATGTGTATACTTACATGCCATAGTTGGTTTCTGTAAAAATGATTAATTCTAGGGCATGAATTCGCTCCACTGACAATTGTCTTGTTTTCTTGATTCTTGTAATATTCTAGGAAGGCTCCTCGAGAGTACTCTTCCTCGGGAATTACCCCATAAACCTTGGAACCATACCGAACCTTTACCGAGAGACTAGACTAATATCAGGGGAAATTGCCCAAGAACCATCTGAAGGTTCATACAATCCAGGTCTGGAATCCTTATGCAAGAAAGAGTAGCTCTCTAAGGTCTCGGAGTCGTGGGAGTTTGAAGCTCTGAGAGGTTGAATTTCATGATTCAAGCTCAGAAAGGATAGCGATTCCAATTATCGGAAGAGAATACCCCATCATTTGGTAGACGAACAGTTAGAATCCTTTCGGAAATACCCCATATCTGTCAAGACCGATGGATCTAGAGGAGGAGCGTGGATGTTAACACTTAGACCGTTTCAGCCTTCGCAAGTAGCAATGGGATCCAGGACCATAGATCTAAGGATCTGTCAGAGCTCTATTGACCGTTGATATTAACCTTTGCATAGGTAGGAGAGTGGACTCGACAACATCCTGAAAGTCCCGAAGTATTCAGAATCGTCCATCGGCATAGGATGCATGGTAGTTGGGTAACATTTCACTGACTCGCGACTTGGATTGGTCAAGGGTAGGATTGCATGAACTCACGATTCAAGAAATCGCGATGCAATCATGGTCATTGTATCTAAGCCACAGGAGAACTGTTGGATCATAACCTCTTTGTGGTACCGCGTATCAGGGGTTCAAAGGTTGAAAGAATTTATTTTTGACTGCAGAAGTCGCGAAGTGCCAAGCATCGAGGGCTCATGCGAACACGTGGCACATCCGTTAGGTGGGGACCGCCTGGTTGACAAGTGGCGTAACAACAAGCGCCCAGAGAAAGGTGGAAGCATGTGACAGGTGGTGGACACATGTCGCCTGGGAAAGAATCAACCCATCGTTGACCTTTCACGTCTCAGGGATTCACAAAGGAGGAGCACGAGGGCTCAACACTCCAACTCACGAGGTCGTGAGATGCGAGTAGTGCTAGTGTTTACCCTAATCTATGGTTATATGTAGCAGGCGCTAGTGAGGAGGGAGCCATACCCGTATCACATTTTGGGTATAGGCATTTGGAGAAAGAGGAGTCGAGAGCCTTGACTCTCCAACTCATGAGTTATGAAAGGCGCTTGCCCTAAGGCCAGGTTGTGGTCGCTTGGAGGACGATAAGGGAAGGGATGGTCTGCGCTAGGCCCCGTAGAAATTCAGGGATTCTATCCCTCGAAGAAAAGACAAAAAAAAATTAGTTGCCATAGTGGGTGTGTGACAAATTGGTATCAGACCATGATTACAACACTTGGCCTGCTTGGGCTCATGAACGAGTTGCGCAGAAACTCCATTTGAAGTACTCTTAAAAGGAGTAACCCTCTACCTTAACCCCCTTTATCAAAAGTCGAAGTTAAGAATGAAAATTCCTATTATGTGTATGCATTTGAAAAAAATATGAATTATGCGTTGGTTATGAATGAATATAAATATTGATTAACAACAAGTGTTTTTCTTGCACACAAGTGGACGATCAACCGCGGGAAACTGTAGACGCATAGAATGGTGACACACCACGAAGTGGGGGATGGCTCCCACAATAGAGATGAAGAGTCTGACGAAAGGAGAGCGGTAGAGACCCCTCCATATCTAGATGAGACTATGAGAATCCTCATGGTCGAACTACAGAGCTACAAGGTCGACAACGAGAGGTTGATAAAAGAGCAAGAGAAGCAACCCGAAATTAATGCAGTCTTGCTACAGAGTTTATCTGACATACAAAGACAATTGCAACATGGACCTGACACCAGTCACACAGACCAACGACAGACAAATAAAAGTCGAAGTCCACCTGAGATACGAAAATGTGGTCTTTTAAGTGGCCACACTGGCAAGAGCACCTCGAGAAAATTCCACCCCAGAGATAAGGGACCAGCATCGGACGATTCCTCTGGAAAGGAAACTGGCGACTCAGAGGGATCTTCTAGTAGCAGAACTAGTTCTTATTCCCGAAAAAAAATGGAAGAAGCGAAAGCATTCCAAAAGACATAATCTTGAAGAATTCAAGAAGGCCAAACCACCCTCTTTCGATGGTGAAATAAAGAAGGGGGAGGAAGCAGAGGCATGGCTGCTTGGACTAAAGAAGTATTTTAGAGTCCATGACTTCTCAGAAAACTTGAAGGCCCAAGTAGCCACTTTCAACTTGAATGGAAAGGCTTCCATTTGGTGGGAAGACCTTAAGAATGTAAAAGGGATTCACAAAGAGGACCTATCTTGGGAACGGTTTGAGAAATACTTTAGGAAGAAGTATCTGTCGGAAAAGTATTTCGACGAAAAGACTAAAGAATTCAATGAACTCAAGCTGGGGCAACTTACCATAGAGGAATATGTCAGCAGATTCCTCGAGTTGCTAAGGTATGTACCCTATATAAAAGCAGAAAAGGCAAAGGTGCAATGATTCATCAGTGGACTACCTAAGGACTATCAGAACAGGATTGAGTTTGATGAGCCAAAGACCCTAGAAGACACTATCTGAAAGGCAAGATATTGTTATGAATAGCTTGGGCATCGGACAGAACCTCACGAAGGCTGGAAGTAGAAGAATAGTTTGGGATTCCAGAAAAAGGGGTTTAAATCCCCAAGATTTAAAAACTATAAAAAGGACTCAAGGATGAGCTTCCCAACCCGAAGTGTACATCAGCAGAATTTCCCCTCCCAAAGCAGAAATAAACACTCTGGATCTACCCATGGAAAGATTGATAACCCAAAGAGAGAACCCTTGAAATGTTGGGGTTGTGGAGAAGAACATCTACTAAGGGACTACCCGCACCGACAACATAACAGTCGAAGAATTTACAACGTTAAAGAAGCTACCACTGTCAATGATGTGGCCAGGAGTGTGCCGCAAATTTATGCAGCCTTGGATAATAAACAAGATGACCACCAAGCTTCAGTGGTGGAGATGGAAGGTATGATCACCAACCATCTAGTATCTATTCTAATTGACCCTGGTTCAAATTTGAGTTATATAGCTCCTAAGGTTGTTGATAAGTGTAAATTATAACCACATAAACATGCTAAGCCATGGTTGGTACAGTTAGCCACTGGCACCAAAAAAAATGTAGCGGAGGTCATACCATCTTGCCAATTCACTATGGGTGAATTCCCCACCCAAGCAACCCTTAACATACTACCCCTAGGATCATATGACTTGTTGATTGGTATGGACTAGCTAGCCACATATAAAGCCAGACTATATTGTTACCATAAAACCTTAGAATGTGTAAGTGAAGAAGGAAGAAGGATAACCCTTCAAGAGATCCAAAAACTTGTCTTGGTGAGACGAATATCATCCCTTCAAATGAGAAAGTATTGCAGAAAGGGATGTCGACTATATGCGATACAGGTGTTGGAATCAGTTGAAGATGACAAACCAAGCCTAGAATACCACCCCACACTAAGAGAATATAGAGATGTATTTCTGAAAGATTTAACAGGCCTACCTCCGAGAAGGGACATTGACTTCTCGATAGAACTTGTACCAGGAGCGGTGCCAGTTTCTAGGACACCATACAAGATGAGCACACCTGATCTAGTTGAGCTTAAATTACAACTAAAAGAAATGATGGACAAAGGCTATATCTAGCCCAGCGTGTCTCCATGGGGAGAACCAGTCCTGTTTGTGAAAAAGAAAGATGGTACCCTTCGACTGTGCATTGATTATAGACAACTCAATAAGGTAACCATAAAGAACAAGTACCTCTTACCCAGGATCGATGACCTGTTCGATCAATTGGGAGGTGCTTCCATCTTCTCAAAGATTGACTTGAGATTTGGATACCATCAAGTCCAAATCAAGGGTGAAGACATCCACAAAACTGCCTTCAGGACAAGATATGGTCACTATGAGTTTGTGGTAGTACCATTTGGATTAACCAATGGCCCTGCCACTTTTATGTGCTTGATGAACAATGTGCTCAGCAAATTCCTAGACAAATTTGTACTGGTTTTTATTGAAGGTATATTAATTTACTCCAAGAATAGAGAGGAACATGAGGAACATCTTATACGTGTGCTTCAAGTGCTAAGAGAACATCATCTCTATGCCAAATTTAGCAAGTGAGACTTTTTCCAGAAGCAAATACATTACTTGGGCCATATCATATCTGAAGGAGTAGCAGTAGACCCTGACAAGGTCAAGTCTATCATGGAATGGCCTACCCCAAAGGACGTTCCAGATATCAGATCCTTTATGGGCTTAGCAGGATACTATATGAGATTTATAAAACGATTCTTCAAGATTGGTTGTCCAATCAATGCCCTCCAGAAGAAGGGAGCTAAATTCACATGGACACAAGAATGTGAAGAAAGATTTCAATCCCTAAAACATCTACTGACCCACACACCCATGTTGAAGATTGTTGATTCTGAAGTCGACTTCCTCGTGTGCACAGACACCTGCAAGGAAGGTCTTGGAGGAGTCCTTATGAAAGTAGGAAGTGTAGTCTACTATGAATCCCGAAAATTGAATGAGCACGAAGTCAACTATGTGACCCATGATCTAGAACTGGCCGCCATAGTGCACACTTTAAAAATGTGGAGGCATTACCTCCTGGGAAGGAAATTTGTACTTATGACAGACCACTGTGGATTGCGATATCTATTTGACCAACCAAAGCTCAATGCCAGACAAGCTATGTGGATGGCCTTCCTTAGCGAGTTTTATTTTGAAATCAAACATATTAAAGGAATGGAAAATAAGGTGGTTGATGCCCTTAGCAGAAGTATGAAAACAAGTCACCTGACATCGGTGATCACCTGCAAGACGAATGTCAAGGAAAGAGTCAGGAATGCACAAGGAACAGACACATTCTTCTAGACCGTGACCTCGTACCTAGAGCAAGAACCCATAGGGATAAAGTATGAAGGCTACCAGATGATAAATGGAGGTTTGCTAACTTACAAAAACAGATTGTATATTCCATATTGTGATGACTTGAAGAGGTTCATGATCGATGACCTACATAAAAGACCATATATTGGTCATCCAGGATACCAGAAGATGATCACAGCCACCAAGAAAAAATTCTATTGGCCTGGATTGAAGAAATACATAGTTTAGTACTTAGCCAAATGCATAGAATGCCAACAGGTTAAAGTAGAACACCGACACCCAGCATGATTATTACAACCTCTACCAATCCCGGAATGGAAATGGGAAACCATCTCCATGGATTTCATCACCGGATTACAAACCTCGACCAAACAGAATGACGCCATCATGGTAGTGGTGGATAAATTGAGAAAGTTTGCTCATTTTATCATCGTCAAGTTGACTTGCAAGGCAATAGACATCACCAACGTATTCATGAAGGAGATATTCAGACTACATGGTATGCCTAAAGAGATCGTGTCTGACAGAGACATGAAATTTACTTCCAACTTTTTGAAATCCTTGATGGTTGGTCTGGAGACCAAATTACTATTTAGCACAGCCTATCATTCTCAAACCAATGGACAGACAGAAAGAGTGAACCAAATATTAGAATATATGCTAATTATGCATGTAATGCATCAACCCAAAAAGTGGGAAGATTACCTTCCACTGGTGGAATTCGCCTACAACAACAGCTACCAAGAATCCCTAAAGACGAGTCCTTTCGAAGTCCTCTACGGTAGGTCATGCAACACTCCAGTCAGTTGGAGTAATCCCGTAAACATAATTACTATTGGACCCTGATTCAGATAAAACAAAATCTAAAGGTCGCTCAGAACAGACAGAAAAGTTACGCCGACCGAAAGAGAACTCCAAGAGAATTCAAAATGGGAGACCACAAATATCTCAGAGTTAGGCCGAGGAAGAGTTCCATGAGGATGGGAGCTTGTGCCAAGTTGGAACCTCGGTATTGTGGACCCTTTGAAGTTCTAGATAGAGTGGGACCTGTAGCCTATAGGCTAGCACTTCCTCCCACAGTAAAATCACATAATGTTTTCCATGTTTCATTATTGAAGAAATATGTACACGATTCTAATCATATAATTGACTGGTCTATGATCCAGGTGGAACCGGAGGGAGAATTCCTTCTAGAACCTCAATTCATACTGGACATAAAGGAAACCCCACTCAGAAACTGAACCATTGCATAGGTCAAGGTGCAGTGGAAACATTTTGGCCCAAATGAGGCTACGTGGGAAATGGAAGATGCCATGAAACAGTCATATCCGATTTTGTTTACTTTTGTACATACATGTCATATTGATATATAGAACATCGAGGACGATGTTCCTTTAAGGGGGAGGGAATTGTGACACCCTGTTTCCCCCATTCTGTAAAAATAAGTATATTGGCCAAGAACTATGGCAAACTCAAAGATGTGAATGTTTGATTGGACGGACCTTTGTATAAAAGGTCGATGAATGTAAATTATGTTATGAATATGTGTTGCATGATTGCTCGGAGGGGGATGTGCTAAAATAGACCACGATGGCTAATGAGAGGTGGTGGAAGGGACCTGGAATGGTTGCATTAACTTCCACCGAGCCAGTACCGTACTATTTTTTATTTTCTCAAAGACTAAAGCAACTCTCTGACCCTGGAATGGATTTCCCGTCAGATTGGTAGGTGGGGAGGCTCCTCAAGAGTTAATGACGAGATGGGGGTGAACCACCCATTCGTAAAATCTCTCAGACCTGACCACGAACGGGGAGATTTGTGCCACATGAAATCTTGCAGAGAAAAAGGAAAGAGAGGAAGTGTGGTAAAAGGTAGAGAGAGAGAGCGCGCGATAGGGATAGCGGAAGAGAACGGGAGAAACTCTGGAAACACAGGGAGTTATGAACATGGGAGGAGGAGAGTAACCTTCATCCTGGATTATTTTTCTGTATCAAGAGAAGGAGAGTAACCTTCGTCCTTGACTTTTGTTGAGATGGAAGTAGGAGACTGAATCTCAAAGCATCATGGTCTAGCTCGGGGGTGGCTAGTGGTAAATCCGTTTGGAGTCACTGAGCCTACAGTTGGGTGGAAATGAGCACCCCTCTCAGTAGTTGCATCACGCCTGGTGGATCTGATAAGTTCTTTATGCCTTGTATTTTGAATTGAATATCATGAATACATGCTCATGTTTATATGCCCATAATGATTTCTATATGGAATGATTGCCTGGTGTTTTAGACTGGAAATAATGGATGCATATGTATACTTAAATGCATAGTTAGTTTCTGTACAAATGATTAAGTCTAGGGCATGAATTCATTCCACCGACAATTGTCTTGTTTTCTTGATTCTCGTAATATTCTAGGAAGGCTTTTCGAGAGTACTCTTCCTCGGGAATTACCCCATAAACCTTGGAACCATACCGAACCTTTACCCAAAGACTCGACTAAGATTAGGGACAATTTCCCAAGAACCGTCTGAAGGTTCATGCAATCCGGGTCTGGAAAACTTATGTAAGAAAGAGTAGATCTCTAAGGTCTCGGAGTCGTGGGAGTTTGAAGCTCCGAGAGGTTGAATTTCATGATTCAAGCTCAGAAAGGATAGCAAGTCCAATTATCGGAAGAGAATACCCCATTGTTTGGTAGAAGAACGCTCGAAAATACCCCAGATCTATCAAGACCAATGGATCTAGAGGAGGAGCGCAGACGTTAACACCTCGACCCTTTCAGCCTTTGCAAGTAGCGATGGGATCCAGGACTGTAGATCCAAGGATCTGTCGGAGCTCTATTGACCGTCGATCTTAACCTTTGCATAGGTAGGAGAGTGGACTCGACAACATTTTGAAAGTCTCGAAGTATTCAAAACTGTCCATTGACACAGGACGCGTGGTAGTCGGGTAGAATTTCACTGACTCGCGACTTGGAGTGGTCAAGAGTAGGACTGTACGAACTCATAATTTGTGAAATCGTGACGCGATCGTGGTCATTGGATCCAAGCCACGGGAGAACCGTTGGATCAGAACCTCCGTGTGGTATCGCGTATCGGGGGTTCAAAGGTTGAAAGAATTTCTTTTCGACTGCAGAAGTCGCGAAGTGCGAAGCATAGAGGGCTCGTGTGAACACGTGGCACATCCGTTAGGTGGGGCCTGCGTAGTTGACATGTGGCGTAACAACAAGCGCCCAGAGAAAGATGGAAGCGGGTGACAGGTGGTGGACACATGTCGCCTGGGAAAGAGTCAACCCATCATTGACCTTTCGACTACTAGAAGGGATCTTCTAGTAGCAGAACTAGTTCTTATTCCCGAAGAAAACGGAAGAAGCAAAAGCATTCCAAAGGTCATAATCTTGAATAATTCAAGAAGGCCAAACCACCCTCTTTTGACGGTGAAATAAAGAAGGGGGAGGAAGCGGAGGCTTGGCTACTTGGACTAAAGAAGTATTTCAAAGTCCATGACTTCTCAAAAAACTTGAAGGCCCGAGTAGCCACTTTCAACTTGAATGGAAAGGCTTCCATTTGGTGGGAATACCTTAAGAATGTAAAAGGGATTCACGAAGAGGACCTATCTTGGGAATGGTTTGAGAAATAATTCAGGAAGAAGTATCTGTCGAAAAAGTATTTCGACGAAAAGACTAAAGAATTCTATGAACTCAAGCTGGGGCAACTTACCATAGAGAATATGTCAACAGATTCCTCCAGTTGTTGAGGTACGTACCCCATATAAAAGCAGAAAAGGCAAAGGTGCAACGATTCATCAGTGGACTACCTAAGGACTATCAAAACAAGATTGAGTTTGACGAGCCAAAGACCCTAGAAGACACTATCCAAAAGGCAAGATATTGTTATGAACATCTTGGGTATCAGACAGAACCTCGC
>JZKD02S2290539.1:346235-358210 GCA_000966675.3 Picea glauca
AGGGCAGAAAAGTTCATTGAACAAATTCAGTCGATACATCAAGTGGTGCAAGAGCAGTTGGAAAAGAGTCAAGCCAAGTACAAGACGAGACATGACAAGCATCGTGTTGATCAAATTTTCCAAGTTGGAGATGAAGTTTGGCTTTACATCAGCAAGGAGATACTTAAAGGAGAAGGTAAACAGTTGAAACCGATTCGATATGGTCCTTTCAAGATTATCGACAAGATTGGTAATAATGCCTTTCGTTTAGATTTGCCTCCTTATATGCAGATGTATGCAGTTGTTAATGTTGAGAATTTGAAATTGTATGAGCCTTCGTTGATTGATGATCATGGAGAGCATGTTCAGATTCCTTCTATAGATGATTTTTCCCCAGAATATCTAACAGAACTGCAGGAAGACACCATCCTTGACAGGAGAATGCGAACTTCAAAACGAGGAAATGTGGAGTATCTTCAAGTTGGCCTTAAAGGTACAAATCCAAGTAAATTCAAGTGGATTGAGGTTGGAAGGGTGAAGGAACTATACCCTCATCTTCACATAGACTAAAAATAATCTTTTGGAGGTCCAAAAGCTTCCCAATGGGGAGGTGTGATCAGGGGATCAAATTTTGCTCAAAAATTCAAAGTGCTCGGAATCACTTCAAACTAGACAAGAGTGTAGACCTCGTCGTTGTGAACCCAATGCAACTTGTTTCATCTCAAACGAACGTCGAGAGCGAGAGATATTGCGATCTGCTCGAATCGTCAAACAGGCAAAAAAAAAGGGACGCTGACTGTGCAGTCCGTACAGTCCGTACAGGTTGACGTGGCAGGGTCGTACGACCACGCTGATGTGGCATGTGGTGATGTGGTAGTTGTTGATTGGCATATGTGGTCGAATGGTATTTTGACACGTGGCATCGTTTGGACAAGTGTTTGGGTGCCATGTGGCCCAGTCATGGGCTGCCACATGGCACCCTGGTATTGGTTGTTGGTTTGTCAATCAAAATTTTATGGAGTTCGTGGGGGTCGAACCCCGTACCTCCCCTATGGCTATACGCTTTGGTAGAGTGTGGGCTACCACTAGCCCACACGGTGGTTCTTATTAAGCATATGCCTTTTAATGTATTTAAAGTCGAGTTATGTTATAAATGGCGGGGGGGTCGGGCCGAGGCTTAGCCCCGACCCACGGTTCTGTGCTTTGAAACATATGACCATACCCTTTGTACTATGGGTGCGCGCGTTTGGTTTTTTAAAATTGTGGTTTAAAAATGGTTGGAATGACCCACCACTTGTAACGGTTTTATTCGCCAATATAAATGGTTAGCCCTTTTGTTTATGCGCACGGTCTTATGAAAGACCCTCATGTGCCCGAGAGCTAGGCGGTTAGGGGATGGCGCACCCATAACCATCCTACAGTTCACATCATTGGCGCAGTTGCACCCGGTGCCAGGTTTTTGCGCTTAAATAAGCATGTTTGCTAGGTTCATGAAACAAGGGTGTGTTTTGTAGATGCAGAGACAACAAGCTAGAAGGGGAGACTTCAAAGAAGCCTAACTTCTTCGTTTTTTGGCCAAACGAGGTGCCAAAAAAGCCCAGCTAGGGGTTTTTGGACACTCTGAAGCCATTGGAGTAGTTTGTTGGTAAATTTGAGCATTGTAAAGCACATTTTTGAGCACTTTGAGCAATTAATAATAATGATCCATTGGAAGTTGGACCAGGAGATGTAGCCCAAGAGAGGGGCGAACTCCTTTATCACTTGTTGTGTTTATGTGCTTATGTTCATTGATTATGCTGTTGTTTATTTGTGTCTTAAATGAGTAAATCCTATTAATATGTGTTGCAAAGTTGATCCATTTGCTTTTAACACATAAACTTTACTTGCAAATATTTTCAAGATTTCAAGTCTTCTTCATTTTTAGATCACTACCGTTGATTTTTTTTATTATTTAAGAGTTGTTTTATCAAGGGCTACTGCTTCTTAATATTATTCCATTATAAAGGTTATTTCCTTTCTTAATGTTGTTTCCATAAGGGTTATGGTTAAATTTGAGATTATATGGTTAATTTATTGCTTATTGTATGCTTGAGTTAAATTAAGGAAAGGTTGATTCCTTCATTTAATGTGAATCCATTAATAGGACCGCGGCTTCTTTTAATGTTAATTCCCCTTTGAGGTTCATTGCTCTCCTTACTATTGTTTCCTTTAAGGGCTCTTGTTAATGTTGTTTCCACTAGGGTGTAGTTATATCGCCTTTAATTGTTGACGATTGCGCATTGACTATTATGGAATAAAATCTTGATACTTGTGTCACCATTTTAACTTGTGTATGATTGTCTATTTAAATCATTTCCTTGCGTGCATTGAGATATTACTACAACATAGGATGTTATACACCAGACTTCTTGCGCGCAGCGAACCCATGATCTAAGGAATGATTTTATAGACGTTATATTATTTGCACGTAATGAATTTATGATATGGTGAACGAATTTCGAACCTTAGATCCTTTGCACAGTGAATTAATGGATGATACTCTTGTGCCTTCACTTATGTTGTCATATGATGGATTAACAACCCTTACTAGCATCATTAAGTAAATTTATGTATGATGGTTAGATCTTAGACATCTTAGGCTTATGGATTTTATATATTAAATGATGGTTTTAGATCTTAGATCTCTTGCACCAATGGAGTTTATGTAATGTATGGATGGTTATGTAACTAATTTACTCTAGCGCCATGAACCTGTGTTGATTGTATGGCTGATTGTGTTTTTAGAGTTCCTTGCGCAATGATTATTATTGATTGATGAATGATTAAGTTGTTAGTTCACTTGCGCCATGATTTTAATAATGATCTAGGACTAGTTAAGTAATTGGACTCCTTACGCACACTGAAATTATAATGTATTGTATGATTGTTTAGATATTAGGTTTCTAGCGTGCATAATATATGATGGTTGAATGATTGTAGTTATTAGGCACCATAAAAATTTAATGAATATTTACCTTGCACCATTGATTTGTTGTGAATTAATAATGGATTGCTTGTGCATTGGAATGATGTTGGATGTACCATGTTTAGCTTGATTACTCGACCCTCTTCATATGATGATGCATGATTAGTTTAGTAAGGAAATCATTATGTTTTGCATCCTGAAGTTAATGTCATTATGATGAGTCATGCAGACAGATATGTATGAGCGATTGATTACTTGAATTTGTTGTGCCATGGTTAATTAATGTTTAGGATCGATGAATTGATGAATTAGATGATCATAGATGTTGTTGATTTAGCGTAGTTAGTTTGGACTTGATTGTGCCAGTGGGATGTAGACACCTCCTTGTTCCTCAGAATAGTCGCCAACCCTGAGACCTTAAATGGTCAAAATCGATGGGAACCTGGGCTTGAGCGTTGCTTATGTGTCTTGGAGGTCCTAACCTTGAAGGGTAGGTTGGGTGGGTAGTATATTAGGTGATTCTTGTGATTATATTTATGTTTCTTAAGATTCGTTATGTTATCTTATGTGTTCTTGGTGTTATCTGATGATTGTCCTTATGAGATGCGTTGAGCGTTTAAGACTTGTATTGTTATGCATTGTTATTAATTGTAGAATGCAATGATGTTGGGTTGTTGATAATTCATGTGTTAATACCTTGATATGAGTGTCGTGGTTCATGATGATGTGTCAACATTATGTCGTAAATGATTATTAATGTATTAATATTGTTTCGTTTATACATGTGAATGATGTGTTGATGAAAAAGTTAATTAAGTGAGATGTGTTTTTTTAACGCCCAAAAAAAAATGTCGGTTATATGACACTTGATGTCATAACAGCAGGGTCATTACAGCTTCAAGCACCCGAGACTAGCATTACAAATGGGGGAGGGGGGGAACATCACGCTACATCCCAAGCCATGGAGAGAAAACCCTTGAGACAGGTCGGTCGGGCAGCCACGATTGTGCCTTTCATGCGGTCAACCTAGAATCTAGGTAGTTGCCCTTATCCCGAACCATGCAGAGGCAAGAGGGAAGTCAGCCTAACGACCGAACTTGAAACCATGGTGTTTTCCAATGAATTGGAAGACCATAACTATAGTAGAGCTACAAGACCAGAATTGTAATGAGAAAATTAGGGGAAGCATTGACATAACAACACTATTTTATCTTGTGAATATGCAACCCTAACCGTGAGCAGAGGTAGAGAAGCCTAGCCGAGGAAGAATTAGAAGCGTGAGCGTAGGAGTAGAGTTTGTGAAAAGGCACGATAAAATCTAGGTTTAGGTGAGTGAAGGAGCGAGAGGCACGTGGGCCTCATGCGAGGTCCCATGATGCCTACCCCTATTCAAACATTTTTTTATTATTTTTATTTATTATTTCATTTATTTTATTTAAATTGTTATTTTCTTATTATAAATTGTTAATATCCCTCGGTTTATTATGCCTACCCCTCGGTTTATTTTCTTATGAATTTAAATTTAAAATAAATATAGTTTCACAAACATTTAAATTTAAAATAATAAATTTAAATTTAAGATAACATTTTTTTAACACATGTTTCACAAACAAGATTAAAATTGGTTTATTAAAACCTTAAGAAAATATCATTCTCCATTTTCACAAATCGGAATTGATTTGCACTATAAATTTCATGTTGAGAATCGAGATAGTCCATGAATTTAATGTTAATCGAATATTAAGTTGGAATTAGTTAGTGATCTTTCACAACTTGTTTAAAGACTGGGAATGACTCATTGGAACTTCACTTAAGAAAGTTGGTAATCTAATCTGCAATTTACAACTTTAAGTATCAAGTAACCGATTTGTTGTTATCTCACACTTGGTTAACTTGAATTGATTTGTTAGCATGAGTTTAATTTCATTGATTGTCCCATTTTGAGAAAAGAGCATTGATAAAAACTCTCATTGTCCAACAATTCAAGCACATTGGTGGTTCTTTGATCAAAGAATAAATCCCATTGAAAGTCGTTATACACATCTAAGAAATCTACTTTTTCTAGTCAGGAATTTAATCAACTTACCGGAAGGGTTAGACACTTGTTAATTAGGTAAGTTAGGGTAATTGACGAGTACCTCGCAACACCAACATAGCTAGTAAGGAGAGAGAGTTAGTGCTTACAGGGAGAAAGTTCCTAAACTTAGATACTTTAACCCTAACCTTTAGCAACTTACCTTATAGGAGTAATGTATGTTTACAGACAAGTATAAAGAACTTATGCCTAGCCCTATATTTGCAATTATAAGTTTGAGTAGTTGAATGCTTTAAACCCTTTTCTAATAAGCTTTTGGTTGGATGGAGATTCAGTTATTCAAGATGATTAGGACTCGGGAAAATCGAAATCGAGAGGCATCGTCGCAAGGACCATCAACATCGACACTACCACCACCATCGTCTGAATTCGAATTAGAAACTAATTCAAATTTTTGAAAATTAGTTTATTATATGTTATTTTAAGTTTGAATAAAATAATATAAATTATTATATTTTATTTATTATTTATATATAATTGAAATTCGGAAAAAAATTCTTAGTTAAGCTAAACAATAAAAATATATTATTGTTATTTGAAGTAAAACAAACAACTCTTTATATGTAAAAAACAAAGCTTTCAAAACATCCTATAACTTATTAAAGTTGTATATTTTGAAAAAGATGCATAATATTCTAATAAATTTAAAGAACATTAAGAGTTAGTGAAACGCATGACTATTGACAACTTCTTCCAATCCAACATTGGAGGGAATGGAGGAGTCCTGATTTTGAAGCTCCATGTCCTCTTTTAGTTGGTACGCTGGCAGGTTGCAACTTCTTCCTTAAAGTCATCTTGAGTAGAATTGACTGACATCCTTTAATTTAGAAGCCCCTCACTGAGAACCTTTTCTCACATATGCAATTGGTATAATTAATATTATAATTTTTTTATATAATAATAACAAATATAGAAGACAATATCTAATATTATCCTCCCTAAGTAGGGATACCAATTATATAATTAATATTGTAAAAAATTTTACATAATAATAATAAATATATAATATAAAAAAATTCATTTAAATTTTTGAAAGTTAATTATTGTAATATATATTATTATATTTTTTTTATTCAATCATTTTATAATAATTGTATATTCTAATTTATAGTTTTCATTTTTTTAATGATTAAATTAGTTATGTATATATATGAACAAAACTTGTAATCTTCACAATTACACTTTACAACCATTGTTTGAAAAAATCTCACCCATTGCAGACTCCTTCCCTCATGTCACTTTTACACATGTTTACAGACACATGAATGTTGAAGCGAACGCTCTCTCCAAAGCTGGTTTTGGAATGGACGTTGGCCGCTGGAAGATTTTGGAAAAGTCTTTGCAAGGATCATCGGAATTTTTGCACAACTTGGTTCAATATCCATGTTGATTGAGATTGATGAATCCTTTCAGTTTTTGGTTTGTCCCAAGCCAAACACTTATTATAACATATTGAGAATTTTACTGTTAATGTATAGTTTATGGCCTCGGTGAGCAAGGCTGAGTCATCTCTCTGAGAGGCTCCTTTTGTTGTTTCTTCATAGAAATATTTCTATGGACATGTTATATGATTTTGTATGAGTTGTAAAGCTACAGGAATGCTACGACATCTAGTGAAAGGAATGCCAAGATATCTAGTCAAATAAATGTTACTATTTCATAATAAAACTAGTGTTGGCTAGGCATATTATCTAAATGGTGACTGGGCATCCATCCGTCAATTAATATCCTTCTTGGCAATGTGGGTTGTCCGGGCATATATCCTATCAATGGTGACTCCCTAAACTGAAGAATGTGATTGTCGAAGTAATTTGAGGGGAATTTTCATATTAATGTTGTTAATTGTAATAATAAATATATTTTAAAGATATTACAATTAATATGATCACATTTGAGGTTGTTTTACTATTTAAATGAAGAACTCTTATCCATATTAAAAAGAGTGTAAATACTCAAGAACTTGATATATATTCTAGGTTAAATTATATAATAAAATATATGATCTTTAAGCTATGAGTTTATTTTAAAGATGATAATGAAAATGATGATGATGAAATTTAAAAATAGTATGTTTTGGTTTCAAATATTTTGGTGGATAAAAAATTTAATAATAACATTTGCATTCATGGATTAAAAATTTATAAAATAATATTGGTTGTAAAATTCTATAATCAAATGTAAGATTGTTAAGATAGGATGAAGATGAAGAAATCAACTTGGTTTATTGAATCTTATGAAAGGTAAGGAAATACTTAGTTAAATTTAAAATTTTATTTCTATATGAAATTTTTTTAAAAAGAAATGTTTCTTAATTACCATATCTTTTATTAACTAAAAAATATATATTAACATTGAGATATTAATAGTTGCTCAAGGACTATGCTACGGCTCTGACGAAAAATTCAATCTAGGGTTTAACAGTTATGGTTTCAGCAGTGGCCAGCATGGTTACCAAAGGGGGAGGGAGTGGAACCCCCTCATACAAGCATTTAATGGTGGACAAACGGAAAGGCCCATGTGGTGTCGGTTTCAAGGAACCTCTAACATGCACCTCGGGATCAAGATAGGAAAAGAATCAAGAGGTCAACCAAGAAAAACTGATGGCGTGGGGGAAGAGGCCAGAGAATCCCAAAACGATATGCAATAAACGACGAACCCTAGTGGGGTGGGTGGGAACAACCTGTGTAAACCTAAAACAACATTGATCCCCAAAGTTATACTGGAAGACCCCCAAACGCAACTCTTTCGGGATCAGATGAAGACGCATGCACTAATCTGCAAGTTCATGGGCCTGTGGCCCACAGAAAAAACATTGCGCAGTTGGATAAAATACCAATGGAAGCCAAGTGGAGAAGTTGAACTCCACCTAGGATTGAAAGGGTTCTTCACAACAGTCTTTATGAACCTAGAGGACAGGGATAAAGTCTTTGATGGGGGGGTATATTTCCATGCCTTAGCGGGGCTGTACATATGCCCACGAAAGGAAAAATTCTCCCTGGAGAAAGAAACCTTTAAAAATGTCCTAGTCTGGCTAAGGATTTACTCCTTACCGCTATATTATTGGTCGTCATCCACCTTCGAAGCAATAGGGAACAAGCTTGGAAAATATGTCAAGACATCGGAAGAAACATTAAAAGGAAGATACACATCCTATGCAAGGATATGCATAGAGATGGATGTCTCGGGGGCTCTCCCGGAGGCCATAAGCCTGGAGTTTAGGGATGAGGAATGGATACAAAGCATAGACTACGAGCATATCCCATTTCGATCCAGAATATCTCATGAACATGGACACCTACTGAGAGAATGTCCTCTCAATAAAAAACAAGAATCGGAAAACACCAAACTACAACAGGATGAGGACGGTTTTGTGATGTTGAATCACAAAAGAGCCCCAACAGAAAGCAACCTGGAATCCAAGAATAGAGCAGAAGGAAGGGGAAGCCCCAACCAGGGGGAAGAAGGGGGAAAGGAAAATATGAAAGCTAGGGAAACAAGCGAACATGCAACTCATGAGAACACATAAAATCCAAACAACAAGGGAGAGAAGGGAGGCAAAATGAGTCCTATGGAAGTTGGAAACGAAGACACCAACACCCCAACGCAAGAGGTATACGGAGATGTTGATATGACACCAAGCAAGGTAGGAATAGAAGACCCAAATATCAGATACATTGTGGAAAAGGAAGGAATATACCTCTCGAACATACTGGAACAATGGAAAAGGCAAGGAGTTGACAATGTGCCAACGAAGCAACTAGATCGCATTCAATATCTCTTCCTCCTAAGGGAGGAAGAAAAATCCAGAGGTACCAAGCGCATGCATGGCGAGATAGGACACCTGGGAACCAAAATAGGAGATGGACAGCCACAACACTCACCCAAGCAGGCAAGGAGGAAGAAAGGAAGGAAATCAAACAGTGTATCCCTAGAAGAACTAGGAGCCCTGTTGATAAATTCAGGTAATATTAAAAATATTTTCCCCAACTTCCCCCCACATGTTTAAATGAATATTATAACTTGGAATATAAGAGGCCTAAATAGACCAGAAAAGCAACGAATCCTTAAAAATAGACCGAGGAAGGAACAACCTGACCTCTGTTTCATTCAAGAAACAAAATCCAAACTGGACAGAATGGAAATAATCAGTAAAAAACACTAGATTAAGTACAAGATGTTGGTTGTAAAAAGCCAATAGACGGAGGGAAGAATTATCGCCTTGTGGAACCCACAATCGGTGAACCTACTCGTAGCAGAAGCCACGAGACACACACTTTCTATTAACATGCCATTTATAGAGAACACGGCGTAAATTCTATGCACGAATGTGTATGCCCCCCAGGTGTTGGAGGAAAAAAGGAGAATGCTCCTAGACCTAGAGAATATAAAAGAACGAACCAAAAACCTCCACTGGATTTTGGCTGGGGACTTAAACATCATCACTACTCTTGCTGAGAAAAAAGGGGGCACCAGGAGACTGGACAGGGATGTGGAAGAATTCTCAGCTTTCATAGACACAATGGAGCTTGTGGACATCAGGACCAACAATGGACAGTTCACCTAGAACAACAAATGACTAGATCACCACCAAGTAGCCACAAGGCTAGATAGATTCCTGGTTTTGGAATCCATCATTTTGCAGGGTTTAGCATTGGACTGCAGTGTCCTCCCCTGGGGGGGATCAGACCACTGGCTGGTTCAATTAGAAGTGAATTTTCAAACCACGTCAAAGAACAGGCCATTTAGATTTGAGAAATTTTGGATCGACCATCCCACCTTCAAGGAGAACATCAACCAATGTTGGCAGGAGGAACTACCGAACCAAGGGACAAGGATGTTCAAACTATAAAAGAAACTCAAGTACATCAAACAAAAACTTCAGGAGTGGAACATAGACCAGGGGGAAAAAATCATCGAGGATAGGATGTGGAAGCTGCAGGAACTTTGCATCGAAGAGGGATACACAGAGGATCGAAAAAAACAAGAGATACAAATGATCCAGGAATGGGAAGCAAGATGCAAGCAGAAAGAGACTATGTGGCGCCAAAATCCCAGAAGAAGGTGACTTAAGGAAGGGGAGAGGAACACCAAGTTTTTTCACATAACAACTATCGCAAAAAGATCTCATAATTAAATATTGAAAATTAGGGATCAGGACGGGATCGAAAGAGAATCCCACCAGGACATTGAAATTACACTGGTCAATCACTTCTAGGGGATAGCCAAAGAGCCCAACCAAGATAGATCTGGGGCCATCCAGAGGATAACTTAGCACATCCCCAAATTGGTCGCAGAGGATCAAAATTTCACCCTATGCAAACCCATCGCAGAGGAATAAATCGACCAAGTGGTCCAGGAGATGCCCAATGGAAAGGCCTCAAGCCCAGATGGATTCATTGTAGAATTATTCAAATCCGATTAGGATGTGGTTAAGTATGACATATATGGGGTGGTGGAGGACTCCAGGTGCTCGGCCTCCATCTTGAAAGATTTAAATGCCATAATGATTCCTCTAATCCCAAAATAAAATGAAGCTAGGACTCCAGATCACTACAGGCCAATAGCTTTGTCCAATGTTTTTTACAAGATAATTTCCAAAGTCATAGTCAATACACTGAAACCACTCCTTCCCACACTGATTTCACAGGAACAGTCAGGCTATGTGGAAGGGAGACAAATCCTGGACAATATCATCCAAGCCCATGATATAATCCACACACTGAAAAGACAAAGGAGAGGGGGGGTGATAATCCAACTTGACCTGGAGAAGGCTTATGACAAAATAAGTTGGCACTGCATGGCCAAGATGTTGGAAGCTTTTGGTTTCGACCAGCATTGGATCAATTAGATCATCACACTAGTCTCAACGACAAGTTTCTCATTGTTAATAAATGGAGCCCCAACCAAACCTTTCTATCCATCTAGAGGCATCAAACAAGGGGATCCACTATCCCCCTTCATGTTCATTCTAATGATGGAAGGGCTAAGTAGAAGTATAAAAAGTGCAACTGTAGCTGGTGAAATAAAAAGCCTCAAACCGTTTGAAAATTGTCCAACCTCAACACACCAATAGTTCGTTCATGACACCCTGCTCCATGGCACACCCACGGTAAAGGAAGCGAAGGCTTATAAAAAAATATTAGAAGACTTCGGGGAAGCCTCGAGGGGGGAAATCAATCACTCCAAGTCCATGATATATTTTTTCAACACTAATCTGGTAATTCAAAGAAACTTGGACAACATTTTGGGGTTTGAACACAAAACGCTCCCAATGAAATACTTGGGAATCCCCCTGACGAATAGAGATTGCAAAAATTCTACATGGGAAGGATTTATTAGTAAATTGCAGGAGAGGGTAAAAAATTGGACATACAGAGCTCTAAACCTGGTCGGAAGGCTTATCCTCACTAAAACAGTTCTACAAGCAATTTCGACGTTTATGATGTCAGTGTTTCCAGTCCCCAAAGGAATACTACCAAATATCAAAGCCATCCAAAGAGATTTCCTATGGAGAGGCACAGAAAACAAAAATAAATGAGCCCTGGTGGCCTGGGACAAGGTATGCAGACCAAAGAGAAAAGGAGGCATGGGGTTGCAATACCCACAGGTAACCAACGAGGCCTACAGGGCAAAGCTCTGGTGGAGATGGGTAAAAGACAAATCGGTGTTGTGGGCGAATCTCTGGAAATCCAAGTATGCCCTGAACATCAACAACCATGAGCGAATTCAGTTCATGGGAATAAGGGAGGGATCAACCATCTAGAATCTCGTCTGGAGAAATAATAAATGGATCCAGAATCATAGCTTCTGGGAATTCAGAAATGGTAGAACAACAAGGTTCTGGGAGGACGCGTGGAAACAGGAACCCGGAATGGAAACTTTGGACATGGAGGAGCTCCAATAGGAAATGATTAGGCAAGGAAAAACAAAAATCCA
>JZKD02S2290539.1:361927-375757 GCA_000966675.3 Picea glauca
AAAATGTTGGACAATCATTGTACTCATCCAAAAATTTGATAGTAAAAGAAAACTTTATACTTAATTTCGCTTTTTCAAAAATCCTTATAAAATTTTATATTTCATGTGTGATATGATAGTGAAACTGATTATGATAAACTTCTAAACCACAAGTATCATAAGGAATTAGCTCAACACCTGGACACATGGAGCATGCATAATGTATAATAGAGTAGGGTGTTAACACTTTAGTGGGTGAAAATGTTGGCCACCTATGTAATTGGTTTTATAGAAATCGGGGATAAGGTGAGAGTCCCAACAAAATGTACTTTATTTGAGATATCATGTGATATTATTTTTTAAGGAATGAAAACTTTGACAATGATCTTCTCACTCTAAAAATGAATAAAACAATCACAAATTAATGTCAAAGAGAACCACAAGAAATAGCTTAAAACAATAAATATTTGGACCCAGTTTTTAATGAGATCCTATTTTTTACTACAAAATAGTGTAGAATAACAAAACTTTGACACTAATAAATGTTGGACTCCCTCTTTCAAATGTTCATAATGCCAATACCCATTTATAGTTGTAAAGTATGGAGACCAAGTATTTTCATAATTGAATATGGTATCAATGTGAATGAGTGCAAAAAGACACCCTCATAACAAGTTGTCTAAGAGTAAAAAGACACCACTTGCAAAATACTCTTTGTTGAAGTAAGAATATAACCAATATAATTGAAGACTCTTAGAAAAATAACTCTATACAAACAAAGAATTGCAATTATGCACAATGTCAATAATTGTGTGAAAATCATCCAAAATATGTCTAAAGAAGAAAAGGAAAAAAATATCCCATGATATATTAAAAGAAGAAAATGGGAAAAAAATCCAATAATTAAAAACACTCTAAAAAGTTATGTATAAAAATACTACATGAATGAAAATGAAAAACAAAAAGCATAAAAGAAAACAATGATATCACATAGATAATTTTAACAAAAGGAAATCAAAATGTAAATTTCTATATTAACAAAATGAAAACATTAATATCCCATAGATAATTTTAACAAAAGGAAATCGAAATGTAAAAAACCACTTGAATGAAAATGGGAATAAAACAATAAAACATATAAATAATTTTAACAAAACAAAATCAAAATATAAAATTGTTTTAAACTTAATATCTAATAACACGAAAAACAAATAATAATACCACTCAAAATTAAGTCACAAGGGACAACCCAAAGAATCATGGAAAAAAATATTATAAGATAAAGAAGAAAGCACTATTTACGCAGAAAGGCTTACATCTATTGACAATGGGCACAAATCTTTTAACCTTATTTAACTTTAAACCTTAATCTGATGGCTATGCATCAAAGATGCTGACATATTCTTAGTCGTCCTCCAAAATCAATAGATAAGATTCTTCTTAGCTTTTCGTCGTCTGTCCACAACCTATTAAACATTGACATCTGTGTTTTTGTCTTATCCACATTTTTCAAGGCGCATTCATTTCCAATGGTTTTCCGATCTATCTTGGACAAATAAAAACAAATGGTAGCGGCCGAAGCGACTCCGTCCCACCGCAGGAAAAAGGCGGTCACCTGCGGGGTATTCGGGTTTGTCTCGAACAAAGAAAGCCAAATAATCGTCGGCGCCGCCCCGTCCCACAGCACCGACTCTGTCCCACGGCAGAAAGAAAGGCGGTTATCTGCTGGATTTCTAAAACAAATATGCTGCCATATTTGAACGACAACGGAAACGATCCAATACTATTTTCTGGAAGGCCTTCCCAAAGAAGCATTAAAGAAAGAATTAAAGTCACCTTTTACTATCATCATGTAATTATGATGTTCGCCTTTGGGATTCTTCTGCACTTGCAAATTGGCAATTGCATGCATTTGACAATTGCGGAGCAGCACGATTCAACCATAGTGGAAGTATGTTTGCAGAAATTTCATCTGAATATTCTCGTCGATAAATTCTTCTTTATGACGTTCAATCTTTCAAACTTGAACAGAGGTTGTCTGACAGTTCTTCAGTGTCATCTGGGCCAATTCATGTACATGCACAATCGCTTGTCCATTTCAATCCTTCGGATGCAATGTTGTTATCATCGAGTTGCACATCATGTACACGGCTCAAGGAATTAAAGGTCTTCAGTTCAGGAAAAATATGGGTCGAGTGTTTATAACAACAACAAAATTAGATTCCATGTGTGATTCATTGGGAAGGTTGGTAAAAGTTCAAGAAGATTGTAAAATTGTATTTAAGAAATTGGTTTTCTTCTCGGGAGAAGTTCCATATCTTCCATTCAATGTGTTGCATTCAAAAAAGTTGAGATATTTGGAATGGCAACCCAGAAATTCGAATTTTCTTACAAAGGTAAGTTTTCTTATGAAAAAATTGGTGTGGTTGTTCTTCATAAATATAATTACAATTTGTGCTCTACATCTATAATAACATAACATCGGATGTATTTTTGTCGCTATAATAACATAGCGGATTCATGAGGTATTCCTTCGAGAAACACACAAATGTGACAGTTTGGTTCAACATTCAAGATAGCAATGTCACAATTTGATAATTTCAATGATGTTAGGGGCTTGGGAGAAAAAAGCAGAGGGCTGCATCAATTTGGTGGTTTCGTTCACATTTACATGTACTTTATGGAAATCACATGGGGGCTCTAAGGTTAAAGATATTTTGGCGAAAGGGGCGCTTAGGGTTTAGGGAATTCTAGGTTCACATGGGAGCCCAAGGTTCGCACGTTGCGGTCTAATTTGAAGAATTTGTTACAGGGGGATAGTCATAATATCATGGAAAGAAACACTCAAGAAGGAATAGCCCTCTTTGATCTTTAGCATTTTTAGTGCTTGAATGGATCCCCAACAAACGTTCTTTCATGCCCAGTTGTCTAGAATGATTGCACATCTGTTTTCACCCATGATTAGGAGTTCGTTGGAATATGCGTCACTTGGGGTTGCCATTATTTTGTAAGGGGTTTTGACGATTATGCACATCAATTTTGTTGCAGACGTGAGTTTTCCATTTCCTTTTAAATGGAAATCAAGTTGGAATGATTGAATCGTGGTTTTGTTTTTTGGGAGATCGAACTTGTGACGTCTATGTACCTTTGTTCTCCATTCTATTGGGATTCCTAACTCCAATAGCCTCTCCCATAATTTTTAACCTTCTAATTGTGTTGAATGTTTTCTTGAAGTCTACAAAGAACCAAAATTATGTCCTTCTTGTTCCACATTTTCTTTATCATGCCCCTTAAAGTGAGGCCATGGGAAACGGTGGAGTGCTTTGGTCTAAATGTTGTATGGTTCTTCGCCAGTTATTTTTTTAGTGAGAGAAATTCACAAGAGATTCAATTATGTTCTTATGATCCTTTTGGCATGGTATCAAAGAATCCTTATGTTCTTTGTTATGTATTGTTTATGTGAAGCTACAGAGAGATCTAATAATTTTTAAGAGCTTTTTGGCATGGTATCAAGTTATAATTATGTCTTTTTTATGTGTGTTGTCTAGGTGAAGCCAGATTGTGCTGATGAGTTGTTAGGGAGTAACATCAATGAATCTAAATTGGTACAATTTAAGGTAATCCCCATAATATACTTTTGTGGTGTGTTTAGTTTTCACTCCTAGTCTATCTTAGTCTATCTTTCTCTTTAATCTTCTAAGTAGTTTATATGTATTAATGGCATTGTTTAATTGGTATTTGTTTCTGCCCTTTCCATGTTATATCTAGAATGAGTAAGAAATTAACTATACGATTAGCATATGGATCAAGTAGATGCTTTGTTTTCTTTCTTTGAAGAGTTCAGACTCAAGAAAATTAACCTCTAACAAAAAGTATCTATAGTCTAAAGGATAATTTGGCTATGTAGAAGTTTTTGTTGTAGTTGCAATTGAATTTTGACAACATAGTCAAATAGAAAGAAAGAATTTGTTGCAGCAGTTGTCAACTCATTGGAGTAATTTGCAGAAATAAACACTCTTATTGATTTTGATAGGTGTGTTATAAATTCAATTGTCCAATCTTTTAAATGGTCCAAAGTGAAATCAAGCACAACAATATTGGTGATAAAATGAGATGGGAGGGATTGATTCCTCACCCAACATTTATTGGACTAATAGTTTTTTAAGTTCAATGGGTGCTTGCAGACAATCATTGGAGAGCTAAGTCTGGAAGGGTTATTGAAGAATGGGATGGGGCTCATTATTGGAAAAACAAATTATGAAAGGAGGAATACATATTGTAGTTAGAACTTACAAGATTTAATGTGGGAAGCCAAATCACACGTGCTTTCTTTCTAGAAAATGATTCCTCCTTGAAATTTCTTCCATATACTTTTAGAAATCAACTATGACAATGCTTAACCATCTCAAAGATCATTTACATACATTATCAATGGACCCTATTCAATGTATACTCTATTGGTTATCCATGAACCATCCAACACACTTTTCTTATCTTCAATCAACATATTGTCCTAATTCACTTCGACGTTCCCTTTCCCCAGCTTCGAGGTATGCTAGTTATTATATTCTCTTGCAAATGTCACACAAGTTTTCCCATATTGACATTCATTGTGTAATTCATACTAAGACTCATTTAATAAGAAGGCTTATTCTAAGAAATAGAAAAAAAATAAAAATATAACACTAATGTATTAAATCACATTTCAAACTTAATTCCAATAATGCATTAAATCACATTTCAAACATAATTCCAAAGACAAGGGGTGTGGAAAATCCATTTAATTCCAATAATGCATTAAATGGCATTTCAAACTTAATTCACGGAGAGTTTTGGACAATCCATTAAAAGTTGTTAAACTACAACTATGGGTCGGTTAAAGGGCTTAATAAAGTTGGACACGCGTTGATATAGCCTTCTCCAACCAATAATAAGCTTCTTGTTTAACAAGTAATTGCTTCACAGACATGGTTTGAAAATAGATACGCTCAAATGTCAATTAATCTAGCACTGAAACAACCGCCTTACTCACAAGAAGTAGTAATAAATGGTTATAACAAGCATGATTTTCATAAAACAAAAAATTATTCTGGCAGACACCTCATTTTATTGCATCATTTTAACACCAACGCCTTCAAAAACCGCAGGTGACAAAATTCTTCTTACAATTCTTCAAAATTGTCGTCATCAAATGATGGACAATGAACCACAATCCGTTCCAGGAGCTTCAAGTGCCCTATGGACTTTGGAATATTCAAGAGGGGAGAAACAATCTTACAGTTGCGGGAATGGACGTTGGCAGTCGGAAGAATTTGCAAAAGTCCTTGCAAGCATCATCGGAATTTTTGCACAACTTGGTTCAATCTCTGATTCGGATTGATGAACACTTTTAGTTTTTGTTTTGTCCCAAGCCAAACACTTATTAGAACATATTGTGAATTTTACTGTTAATGTATATTTTCTGGCCTCAGTGAGCAAGGTTGAGCCATCTCTCTCAAAGGCTCCTTTTGTGGTTTCTTCATAGGAATATTTCTACGGATAGGTTATATGATTTTGTATGAGCTGGAAAACCAAAGGAATGTTATGACATCTAGCCACAGAAATGCTAAGACATCTAGTCACATGAAAGTTATTATTTTATAATAAAATTAACATATTCTTTTAGCTGGCTAATGGGATTGTCGAAGTAATGTGAGGAGAATTTTCATATTAATATTGTTAATTGTAATCATAAAGATATTTTAAAGATATTATAATTAAAATGATCATATTTGAGGTTGTTTTACTATTTTGATGAAGACCTCTTATCCATCTTAAAAAAGAGTGTAAATCTTCACACTCAAGAACTTCAAGAACTTGATATATATTTTAGGTTAAATTATATAATTAAATATATGAATTTTAAAGATGATAATGAAGATGATGATGATGATGGAATTTAAAAATAATATTTTTTATTTCATATATCTTGGTGGACAAAACAATTAATAATAATATTTGCATTCATGGATTAAAAATTTATAAAATAATATTTGGTTCTAAAATTCTATAATTAAATGTAAGATTGTTAGGATAGGAGCAAGATGAAAAAATCAACTTAGTTTATCGAACTTATGAAAGGTAAGGAAATACTTAGTTAACTTTAAAATTTTATTTCTATATGAAAAAACTTTAAAAAGAAATATTTCTTAATTACCATATATTTTACTTAGTTAACTTTAAAATTTTATTTCTATATGAAAAAACTTTAAAAAGAAATATTTCTTAATTACCATATCTTATATATATATATATATACACACACACACACACACACACACACGTTGATATGTTAATAAATTAAATCTATTTTAGCATTCTGGGTGGATGGAGAAGAACAATTTGGCAATGGGAAATTCAATTAAAAATCAAGTTGTTTATATGGTTGGTTGTGGAAGGTAAGATACTCACATGGGATACTCTTCAAGCTAAAGGAAGAGATGGACCCGGTTTATGTTATTTATGCAAAAAGGATATAGAAATCATAGACCATTTACTCATTCACTGTACCTTCACCAAGTCGGTTTGGGAAAAGGTAAGACTCTCATAAGGCTATAAAGTATTTTGGGTTGGCATTTATTTGACGGATTGCTTTAAGATTTGGATCGAGGATAAGTCTATCCCTTCGGCGTTGGCTGCTTAGATTTTCCGGTACATATGGATTGAGAGGAATAGAGCCATCTTTGAGGGAAGCACACCTACAGTTCTGGCAGTATATTATAAAGCTTCAGCTCATCTTGTTGGCAAAGAAACAAAAAAGAAGGATAGACTACCGACAGGCAATGTGTTTCAAAAGCACATCAATACCACAGTTGCATTTTTTGATGTGGCAGCCCAACATGATGGCTATTGTTGCGGAGCGGGTGGTGTCTTAAAATTTCCATATTATACTGTCATAAGATGGACATTTAACTGTGGACATGGAACTAATAACAAAGCAGAGTTGATGGGGGCTTGGGCAATTCTTAGGTTGGCATTACACCTGTCAATTAACCACTTACAAATTTTGGGAGATTCCAAAGTAGTGATTGATTGGTTAAAGAAAAAAGGCAGTCTTCATGAATGTGCCATTGAGGGATGGAAAGCAAGGATTAGAGACATGGTCAGTTGCTTTGAATATATCAGTTATGATCACATTCCCAGGGACTTCAATTCTAATGTTGATATTCTATTAAAACAAGCACTTGGTGTACCTGAAGGAGCCATTATATATTTTCCTTGGAAAAATAGCATAGCGGGGGAGAAAACACATATAAACATTTATTATCCTCACCTTGGTTGTAATGTTCCCTTTTTGAACAATGTTTTGTCAATGTTTTCTTTGGACTGCATGGTTGTGGTTATTATATATGCCAATTTAGTATTAGAGATGGTTTGGGGTAACACTCTTAGTATAGGCTTGTTATTCTACCAAGATGAGCGAGGTAATTTTGAAGATCCTGTTATGATTGTGCAGATCATTCATCTAGGCACTTTTTGTTGGGACAGAGTTGTAAAAGAATTATATTTACTTAATATAATTGAGATAATTTTTCTATTGGAAAAAAAAAAAAGTAAATCTAGTTAAATAAAAAAGTATTTAATTGAAGGATTTATGTGGCTCTCACGATCAGGCGATCCATGAGCCCGTGCACGACTGATCCAGGGTTCCTCGCGTCGCCATGGAGGCATTGGGCTCCTCCCAGGTTCCTCCCTTATCGTCCACTCCAACAGCTAATGACGTCTTCAACTGAATGCTTGCCTCTCTGCCGAAAAAGAAGACTTCCAAACCCCCTAAGTTCGTGAAAAGGTTAGACGATGTTCCTGAAATCTCCCTCCCCCCAGAGAAACCGATCCAGGTCGGCTTGTCTCTGGCAGATCGTGCCCTTATGGGACAGTTTACTGGCCTTTGGCCCTCACCAAAAGCAATGAAGAACTGGGTGATCAAAAATTGGAAACCCTTGATTAAGAATAGTGTAACCTCTTACTTCTTGGGGAGAGGCTTCTTTTTGTTCGAATTCACTGTAAAAGAGGACAAAGATCTGATATTTCGAAAAGGGCCCTATTTCATGGGCCCTCAGGGCTTGTATCTCAACAAGTGGACATCGGACTTCGATCTAGAAGTGGACGTCCTTACGGCCGTTCCAGTATGGGTCGGGTTGTCAAACCTCCCAGTTCACTGCTAGAATTGGGACTCTTTGCAACACATAGGTAATGCACTAGGAAAATTTATTGATTGGGCTAACAATAAGGACCAATATGACTGCGCCCGAATCTGTGTTGAGGTTGATCTAGAGGTGGGACTACCGGAGGCAATAAAAATCAAAGTTGACAGTTAGACTCATGTGCAGAAATTAGATTACGAGCAGCTACCATTCAAGTGCCGAAAATGTCATGTCTACGGACACTTTGCCAGGGGTTGCCCGAGCAATGGTGAGAAAGAAAGAGAGAAGGAGGAAGGCTGGAATCAGATCAAGAGGACAAAAAACTCCCATAAACCCCCAGATTCGGGGCTCCAAAAGACAAAGGCCCCCAGTTGGCTCCTGATCAGCACGGCCTCTCCCTAAACAGTCAAACAAACAAATTTGGGCCCTTAATCTCAGCATCAGAGGAAATTCAGGAGGTTGAAAAACAAAATTCATTGTCCCCTGACAAAGGGGTATCCTTAGCTATGAGGATAGGGGAAAGTGCCTCTGAAAGCCTCAAGGATAAACAAGCAGAAGTTGAAGAGGAGGAACAAGATTCAGAGGAGTCGAAAGAGGAAGGAGAAATAGGGGACACACAAACTTCGGCCAAAAGATCGACAAGAGGCCGAAAGTCTGCCCGAGATAAGAGAGAGCAGGAAACCTACAAAGATAAGCTTCAGGGCAGCCAACAAACCCTTGAGAAACTTTTGGCAAAAACGCCGAAGATGACAAGGAATCAGGCATAGGGCTCCAAGGGAGCCCAACGCACTCAAAAAAGTAAGTGATGGAGGTCGTCTCCTGGAATTGCAGGGGTATGGGGAACAAAATGAAAGAAGAAGCCATGAGAAGCCTCATAAGAATAGAAGCCCCTGATATTCTATTAATCCAAGAGACAAAAATGGAGGGCAAAGACTTCCTTCAAGTTAGCAAGAGATTCTGGAAGAAAGGTGGAGGATTGGTTGTTTCGGCTCGAGGAGCCTTAGCTGGGCTAGGCTCTCTTTGGAACAGCAGAAAGTACGCATTGATCACTAAAATTTCAAATGACCATTGGCTATATTTGAAACTTCAGCTTATGGACACAAAGGAGGTCATCAACCTCTTCAATGTTTACGCACCAGTCAACGCAGGGGAAAAAAAGGCTTGTTGGGACTCCATCATGCATCTGGCAGAAACGGAGAATGTGGAAAATGTCATCATCGTCGGCGACCTTAACCTCACCTTGCTTTCATCAGAGAAGCGAGGAGGTAGTATTATTAGGAGCCCAACAAGAGAATGGGTGGAGGACCTCATGCAAGAGTGGGATCTGCTCGACATCAAGCCCTCCAATGGTAAGTACACTTGGTCAAATAAAAGAATAGGACCTGGTCATATTGCAACAAGACTTGATAGATTTCTTGTTCAAATTTCTTTCCTTCTTTTAGGTCTAGAGGCTAGTATGCATATTCTCCCTTGCAGTGTTTCAGATCATAAGCCCATAAAACTTGAATTCCTGGCCCAAAAAAATCTAGACCCTATTCCTTTCAGATTTATCCCTTTATGGGTCAAGGAATCAGATTTCATGAAGAAGGTAGAGGAAAGTTGGAGGGAGCCTGTCAAGGGATCTTCTTTCTACGTCTGGGAGGAAAAACTCAGAAGAGTGAAAGCAGTCCTGAAAATCTAGGCCAAAACCCTCCCTAATTGAGCTTCTGAAAGAAAACAAGTTCAAGCCAGCCTGGAGCTCCACCAACTACAGACAGAAAGTGCGGAAATCACAAAAGAAATTTTAGACAAGGAAGCATATTTACAGCAGAAGTTTCACAAGGCTTGTTTGTCGGATGAAGAATATTGGAGACAAAAATCTCGCAACATTTGGCTAAAAGTGGTAGATAGGAACACCTCCTTCTTCCACAAACAAGCCCAAGCGAGAAGAAACTTTAACTCCATTTCAGAAATCAAAGAAGATGCCACTACTCACAAAGATTTTGACAGCATCAAAACGACAGCTTATTCCCATTTTAAAAACCTTTACAGTGAAGAAGGGGAGAGGGACCAGAATTCCAAATTCCTCGAGGTAGTACCTTCAAAGATCACCAAGAGAATGAACCAGATTCTTGAAGCTAAGGTGACCAAAGAATAAATTAAGGCTGCCCTCTTCACCATGGAGCCCGATAAAACCCCCGAACCAGATGGGTTTACAGCCAGATTTCTCCAAACCTGTTGGAAGATAGTCGAAAAGGAGACTTGCATAAATTAGTCCTGAAATCCCAAGCCTGTCATAAAATTGGGGGCAGCACTAATTATGCCTTCCTTACCCTCATCCCTAAGGAAAAGGGAGCCAATGCCTTCAATAGATTTCTCCCTATATCTCTTTGCAATATTGGTTACAAGATGATAACAAAGGTGATAGCCGGCAAATTGAAAATTTTACTCCCTTCTATTATCCCTGAGAATCAAGGGGGATTTGTTCAGGGGAGACAGATCGGGGACAACTTCATCTTAGTTCAAGAGGTGATACACTCAAGTCTGCTTCGAAAAGAAAAGGGCATGTCGTCAAGCTTGATCTCGCAAACGCCTTTGATCGTGTCAGACACTTTCTTTTGGACGTTATGCACAAATTTGGATCCGGGAACAACTTCATCAACTGGATTCGGTCTTGTTTTTTTGAACCTTGGATTTCTCCCTTGGTGAATGGGCGAGCGGCAGATTTCTTCAAAGCCTCAAGAGGGCTCTGACAGGGGTGCCCCCTTTCCCCCCTCCTTTTTGTCCTCCAAGATTCTATTTTAATCTTTTATTTGGAAAAAAAATAGGCAAACCAAGAGACAATGGGCCTGAACATTGCAAGAGGAGTCAAAAATATTAATCATGCGTTGTTCACCAACGATTCTCTGTTGTTGGGTGCAGCCAATTTGATTTTGGCCTCTCGCTTCAAAGGAGTGTTGGATGATTACTGTGAAGCAATGGGAAGTATCCTAAATAAAGGGAAATGCCATATTTACTGTTGGAATGTTCCTGGTAGCACTCTCAATTCCATCTCCAGATGCTTGGGCTTTGCAGCCTCTTCCAACTGGTCTTCTTTCAAGTACTTGGGACTTCCAATTTTCCAAAAGGCAGCCTTTAGCAGAGATTGGCTCCCTCTTCTAGATCACTTCAAGCTCAAGATTCAGGCCTGGGGCTTCTCTTGGCTCAATCATGCTGGTAAAACAGTGCTTATTAAGGCTGTCCTCAACAGTCTCCCAATCTTTCAATTTTCTGCCATGTTGGCTCCAGCTTGTATCCTCAAGAAAATGGAAGATTACATTCGTAATTTCTTCTGAAAAGGTGGTAAACAAAACGAAAAAAGAATCCCCCTGGTAAGCTAGGATAAAATCACCAAGCCCTTGTTGGAAGGCGGTCTAAATTTTAAAGATCTCAGCGTTCAAAATGTTGCAATGGGAGCCAAGCAAGTCTGGAAAATAATCGCTCCAAAGCCTGGCTAGGCGCAAACTTCTCTGTGGAAAAAATACTTCAGGGGCCAAATAAAACGCTGCCTCGACAGCTCCCTTCCAAAAAACGGATCGCACCTCCTTAAGCTCTGTGTTAAAGTTGTCCCTTTGATAAATCTTCATGCGTTTTGGATTCTGGGCAATGGAAAACTTATTAAAATCTGGGAAGACAGCATCATGGATCATCCCCCACTCACCAAAATTAGTTCACTACGCGTGCTTCGAGCTTGGATGGACAACGCGGGCTTCATCACACTTTGGGATATCTCATGCTGGGAAGACTCCAATTGGATTGGTTGGAAGACGCTCCAGGTGCCTTTGGAGTTGAAGCAAGATGGTGAAATGCTTCTTAATTACCTGAAGGGCATGGCCCCGATCCACGCCAGGAGACAAGATAAACGCGGATGGGGCTCCCAATTGGGTAGCTACACAGTGGCTCTAAGCTATGAAAAAATGATGCAACAGCCTCACGTCCCTCCTAACCCTGCGACTTGGAAGGGGCTTTGGAGCCACAAAACAATTCCTAAAATAGATTTCTTCTGCTGGCTCATGTGTCACAATAGAATTCTGACAGGGGATCGCTTGAAGAAAAGAGGTATTCATGGGCCCTCCCGATGCATAATGTGCCTCAAAAATGAAGAGAACCTTAGTCACTTAATGTTGGAATGTAACTTTGCTCGAGAAATCTGAAACGAGGCTCTGGAACCCTGGAGTAACGCTCTTATCTGTCCCACCTCCATTGTTGAGTTGTTTACTACCTGGCTGAACAGCTATCCAGGGGTACTTCCAAAAAACGAAAGCTTCAAGGTGGTCTGGCACTCCCTACCAAAAATCATTTGTTGGCAAATTTGGCTTGAAAGGAACAAGAGAATTTTCAGACTTCAAGTGCAGGAGGTGAATCTTGTCTCAGCCAAAATCAAACATCAACTGAAGGAAAGCCTGGGCGTCCATCTTGAGGTAACAAATTTAAGCCAGCGGGAAATTGATTGGGGAAAAAGGTTGGGCCTCCAGTTTGAACAAGTGGCGAGACAAAGCAAGCCAAGCAAAGATTAGCAAATTCGACTCAACGAAAAAGACTTTTCAGCCTGGTTGCATAACTATTCTCAACACACTCTTCTCTTCGACGGGGCAGCCAAAGGCAATCCCGGGAAAGCTGGTGCAGGTGGTGTCATTAAGAATCCAGTAGGAAAAATTGAACATAGATTCGCCTAGGGCTTCGGCCACAATACCAGCATCCAAGCTGAAGATCTTGCTCTATTTCAAGGTCTCAAGCAAGTCAAAGAGCTAGGCATCAAAGAGGTTAATGTAATTGGTGACTCTCAGTCGATTATAAAAGCTATAGTGGACAATTCTCCTCCCAAAGACCTCAGATTAGCAAGATTGGTGTCAAGAATTAAGTCCTTTCAGAGTATAAATTTCTTCCATGTGTTGAGGGAGAATAACAAGGACGCTAACGCAGAAGCCAACAAAGTAGCTCTTCTTTCAGTCGGCTCCCTTCTAAGAGACAGGGACGAGGACTGGGATCCCATTCCTTAAGAGCATTTAGTACTCGCATGTTCTTCTGCATTTTACTGGACCAATTCGTCTGTATTCACAAGTTAGGGAAAATAATAGAGATTGAGTCGTTGGCTAGTTGTAGAAACCTCCGGTTTTTAAGTATTTGGGCATTTGAAGTACTCGTTGTAGAGGAAAACTTGACTTCTCCTCACATTTTGTAATCTGATTAAAGGCGTTTAAGACAAGTGTTAAATACAATCCCATATACGTTCTTGTAAAAAAAAAAGTATTTAATTAAAAATAAAAATATTTAATTCCAAGATAAATTACATATATGAGATATTTAATTTCAAGACAAATTACAAATTTTAAATTAAAAATATATAATTCTAAGACGAAAAAAAAAAAAGACAATTTATAAATTTCCTGGTAAAAATATGTGATTCCATGACAAATTACAAATCTAATAATGATCTTTAATTCCATGACAAGACAAGTTACAAATGTGTAAACAAAGATATTTAATTATAGGACAATTTAGAAATTTGAAAATAAAGATATTTAATATGAGAATAAATTACAATTGCAAATAAAGATATTTAATTCCATAGCAAATTATAAATATCCAAATAAAAATATTTTATTCCAAAGCAAATTACAGATGTAAAAATAAAGATTTAAAGATATTT
>JZKD02S2290539.1:405974-418499 GCA_000966675.3 Picea glauca
AAGAGTCTTCTACTGGTAGAGTATTCCAAGAACAAGTTTGCTTGCGAGGTTTTGGATGGACAGGTTATAGATGACAGGTACAGAGTGGTGGATGATGTCATCTACTACAAAGACTAAATTTATTTGGTTCCAGGTTTGCATATCAGGCAGAAGATCATGCAGGCAGCCCATGACTCACCGTTAACAGGACACCAGGGGTTCCTAAAGACTTACAGGTAGGTCTGGGAGAGGTTCACTTGGAAGAACCTCAAGGGAGACATACTGAAGCACATTCAGGAGTGCGGGGTTTGCCAGCGGAACAAGGTGGAGCACACCCATCCGGTCGGATTATTACAGCCATTGCCCATTCCAGATCAGAAATGGGAAAGCATCTCCATGGACTTCATTACCGGGTTACCCAAGGTGCAGGGGAAGGATTGCATTTATGTCGTGGTGGATAGGCTCACCAAGTTTGCCCACTTCTTCGCTATTCCTTTGGACTATTCAGCAGCACAGGTGGTCGAGCTATTCTTCAGAGAGATTTTTCGTTTGCATGGGTTGCCCAAAACCATTGTCAGCGATAGAGACAGCAGGTTCATGGGAGGTTTTTGGCAGGAGATTTTCAGGTTGGTAGGTACCGAGTTGACACCGAGCACTAGTTACCACCCGCAGACTGACGGACAAACAAAGATCATGAACAAGTGGGTGGAAGGTTATTTGCGGAATTACATTTCTGGGCAGCAGAGAACTTGGGTGAAGTGGTTACATCTGAGGGAGTATTGTTACAATACCACCCATCACATGTCCATTGGCATGACCCCTTTTCGGGCACTCTACGGCTACGAGGCCATGACCTTTGCATACATTGTATTCGGTGACAATAGGGCACCAAAGGCCAGAGATTGGATACAGGATAGCCAGGATATTCTGAGAGCTTTGAAGGAGAACATGAGGGTGGCCCACAATCAGCAGAAGATGTATGCGGACAGGCATAGGACCGAACGCTCGTTCGAGGTTGGAGATTTAGCGTTTCTATGACTACAGCCATATCGACAATCTTCATTGAAACAGAAGGGGGCCGAGAAACTCAAACCTCGCTACTATGGGCCCTACAGGATAACTCGGAAGGTGGGGCAGGTTGCATATGAATTAGAGCTACCGGAGGGGAGCAAGATTCATAACATGTTACACGTATCGTGCCTTAAGCAGGTAATAGGACAACAGGTGGTTGCCTCACACGAGTTACCCCCTCTGGATGACGAGGGACGATTGGCCACAAGCCTCGAAGAGATTTTACAGGTATGGGAGAGGAAGCTCCGTAACGGGGTGGTCATGGAGTTTTTGGTGAAATGGAAGGACCTACCTGTGGAGGATGCTACTTGGGAAAATGAGCAGGTGTTACAGTTTCCAGGTTTGAAGTTGCTTGAGGACAAGCAAATTTGGGCAGGGAGGACTGTAATGTCCCATTCTCCCTAGACAGTCAGAATACCATGGTGGTTTACACAGTTTCCCATAAACCATTAGATGGATGAGCTAGGGAAACGATATTGGTAAAGTCACTTTCGAATTATAAAGTGAAAACTTAGGAAAAGTGAGTTTATTAATATTAAACCCCTCTTTGAGGGTATTTCTCTCCAATTATTAATTAAATGAATATTTTAATGGAGAAAAAGAAAAGTGAAAGAATAAAAGGACGGTTGAGGGTGGAAAAGGCATTATTGACTATTCATTTGAAAAATTGAGTTTTGGGAGAAGAGCTTAGTGAGCAAACGAGGGTTTCAACTGGAAACCCATTTCGGCACCTCGGATTCAATAGTGAAACTATCTGCCCTAGCCATGAGATTGGAGAAGCCATTCCGGCTTTTCATTTGCAGACATTGGCATTGTGATTCGAAGAGCTTCATTGAAGAAAGGATTTCTTTGCAGATTTGGCAAGAGAGAAGGCATTCTTCTGTGGCACGTGGGAGGTATTGGACGTTTTCCCTTGAGTTAGGCGCATCTTCTATTTATCTGGATGTGTGTGGTCTCTCATGGTGGAAGATATGCATCATCAAAGTTGTATTACCCTTGGCTGGGCGCAACCTTCATCAGATAACCCCTGTTGATCATCATTAGTGGTTGCGTGTGGCTTTGTTGGCCGTTTAACCTCATCTTCAAGTGGTTGCGTGTGGACCAAAGGGTAGCGTGGAGGCACAAGAGAAGATTACTGTTGGTCGACCTCCTCTGGTTGGTTGTACCTTACATTGCTGAGAGGTTTATCTCTGAATTTGGGCTGCCATTTCAATCAATCAAATAGCAGAACACTAAACACCTGAGTCGCCTTCCTCTATCAGTCGTGGGAGCAGTTTTGAGCATTTCTTCATGGCTGTGTATGGTTGGAGTTTCCAAAATTTTCTATAGCAGACCTCTCCCTCATCTTTGAGAGGTATTTCTACTTCAATTTGCTTGTTATTGGTACAGCATTGATATTAAATAAAGAACAGCCATGGTTTAATGAATTCGCTCATCTAGATGTGAATGTCTTTGCATTATTATTTTATGGATTTTGTTTAATATTCAAATAACACACTTGGTACTTCATTGGGGAGGTATAAGGGGTTAGAAAACCAACATATCAGCAAACAAAACAAAGAGATGGACTGTTGTCCATCTAAATTTCATCTACAACAGTAAATGCAGAAGCGTGCAAAGTGTTTGACGAAAGTCCAACACCAAAACTAGAAGGGTTTTTCCAACTTTTTGCAACATAGAATATTTCATCATCCATCAGAATAAGGGATCGGTGCACCCAAGAAATCTGTTGGGGCATGATGTGATGTTATCGTTAAAGAGAATCATCATCTAAATGGAAATTTTGTTGTTGTACTATCGAAGAGTTGAGGCTAGATTTTTAACAAATGAAGAATTGATTGTTGTTGTAATTTCGTCGATAATTATGTGCATTGATCACTCCAGTATGAGTTAACCTCTCCATGAGTGTTGTCCAGGTTGATTAGGGCCCCCCAATCTGGGTAATGTCTTGGCTTCTTATTTATGAGTTTAAATTATCATCTGCATTTAATTTAATTTTAGTTTATGTGCTAAGTTATTTTGCATTTAGTTTATGTTATGTATTATTTTAGGAATCCAAGAGATCAATCCTCCGGTTGGAGCACCCACAACTTTTGTCCTTTTCCTTGCCTTGCCTCTACGTTTACCCACAAACTCACACTCTACCTACGCCTTGTACCTATTTTTCCCTTTTTCCAACATTGGACCTGCTCACGCCATCCACAGTCTATTTAGTTTGCTTGTCTCCAACATATCCATTCTCCTTTTCCCGACTCTTGCAACTGTTTGATTCCCTCAGTTTAACTCTGCTCGTTACCAAACTTACACATATTTCCAAGAGGATGGTATTGAGACCACTCGCTACTACCCAAGACTGTGGAGTGAGAAGAGTGGCAAAAGTTGTTGCAATGGATGGTGTAATATTGTTTGACTTGGCTAACACGTTTCTAAAATAATATAAAAGATGACACAACAATTTTAAATTTGAAGCTAATCGCTCTTAGTAATTGGTAATTAGTAAGACCATGTTCAAAATCTGAAATTTGAAGCTCAACACTCTTAGTAATTGGTAATTAGTAAGACCATGTTCAAAATCGGAAATGTTGATCGCTATGTACAAGTCCTTGAATTAGGATTTGAAAAAATTAGGGAGGTATTGAGACCACTCACTACTACCCGAGACTGTGGAGTGAGAAGAGTAGCCGAAGATGCTGCAATGGATGGTGCAATATTGTTTGACTTGGTTAACATGTTTCTAAAATAATAAAAAAGAACTCAACACTCTTAGCAATTGGTAAAGAGTAAGACCATGTTCAAAATATGAAATTTAAAGCTCAACGCTCTTAGTAATTGGTAATTAGTAAGACCATGTTCAAAATCTGAAATGTTGATCGCTATGTAGGACTCATTTCAAAATGACACGTGGAAGGTAGTAGAAACGTTAGTTCATGATATTATCATTCCCTGTTAGTGCATGCCTTAGTTTATTATCATCATATAGTAAAATGCTTCTATCTAATCATGATAGAAAATATCAACTTCATATAAAACAACGCTTGATTATATAGACGATAAATTTGGCAATTTTTAGGGGAGGCAGGTGTGAGGGGGTGGGGAGTTCTCTTAGACCCCGGAGGAAATAAATTCTTGCACTATTCTTGGAATCTAGGAATCAAAACTAATAATAGAGTCGAAGCCTACGCTCTATTTAAGGGAATTTTATTAGTTAAACAAAAGCAAATCAAGACCTTGAACGCAGTTGGGGACTCCAAAATGATTATAAGTCTTATGATCTTAGGTTCCTCGCCGAAGAATCTTTCGCTAAAGAAAATTGTGGATCAAATCCAGCTTCACTATAGTGGTATTCTCATGTGCTTTTTTCATGTCTATAGGCATAGTAATTATGAAGTTGATGAACTTGCCAATCGGGCAATTGGCAAAGCCCCTGGTCTCTTGGGGGGTCAATCTTGAGGATTCTTATGCTCTTTTGTCGTGACCAAGAGCCTATTATTCTCCCCTTGCTTAAGGCTCCTTCGTGTTTGATGCGTGGGAGGTTGTGGTGGTATTGTGGCATTTGTTCCAATGTGTAGAAGTTGATAAGATGGAGGATGGGATGTGTGATGGTAGAAAATCGCTCTATGCATGCGAGACATTACACCCTGGTAATGGATTCGAGTGGAAGGTACATTAGTTGAGATGATTATGAAGCCTGGTGTTGGATGAATCTTCTTGCGGAAAGTGGGATGGTATATCTTGGGCTCAAGCAATTGGCTTAGAGAACTGCATTCGTCACCAAGCGATCTTCTAAGATCACGGAGGGCAGACGAATATGGTTTTTCTAGTTTGGGAAGGTACGGGTCGCGGTGCGAAATGATGTCTATGGGTACTTTCATCTGAATCATGAGTTTAAGTGGCTTTGCGATGGAAGTATGGTTATATTCGGTGTAGCAGCAAACGAAGAGTATGACAGTTGGAGTGTATGTAGAATTGTAGATCTTGTGGGTTTTCTATGGTGGGAAGGGTGGCCATTTGCTCTGGGTACAATTTGCCTGGGTCGAGTGCTTTGTGTGTTGGGGTGGCGAGTAGTTCGAAGCAAATTCTCCTTGTACGTCTTAGAAGGAAGAGGGACTGTTTACGAAGTTGGTGAGCCTAGGTGCTTCACCTCATACATAATGAATTTTGAGGGCAGCGGAGGATTGCGAGTCTCCAGTAGAGAAATGAAGGAGCTTGAGGAAGAAGATCGCCAACAATTGCAGATTAGGGTGGGAGCTTTAAGCTCCACTATCTCCTTTGTCTTGAGGAAGAAGATCGCCAACAATTGCATATTAGGGTGGGAGCTTTAAGCTCCACTATCTCCTTTGTCTTGGAAACACTTTCTTAGCATCGAAATTTGATTGATCAGCTGCAAGATGAAGTGTATGTGTCGAGAAGTTAGAATGAGGAAATGAAATTCAAAATTGAACAATTGGAAGGGAACCCATGAACAATCGTCTCCAGTAGGCATCTCCAGCCAGGAATCGAGGAATGAGTCAACATCATCTTTTTGTCCACTTCCAGACCTCAACAAGCCCGTGGCAGAGGAATGGGAAAAAGAAGGAATGTCAGTCGTCAAGCAAGAACTTGGTAGTTGATCAAAAATCATTATGTAATCTCCATGTTTTATTTTTGTATATGTATTAATGATATTTTCTATCTATTATACTCTTTACAGAATAATAATAGGCTAAGTTTCTGGAGAATTAACAAGGGAAAACATATAGTCATTGTAAAACCATCTATGCAACAGTTTTTTTTGGGAGTTATGAGGTATTTTTGAAACTGATTTTATACTCAATGGTCTTAACCACACCATAAAATTCTCCAATTTTTATGAAAAAAAAAATGACAATTTTACCTTTAATTTTCTTTAAAAGACTAACAACGACCATGACATATCATATCATGTTGAAAACTTTTAACTATTATGCTTATAATATAAAGAACTTTTTACATGTGTTCATGTTAATTTAATTAATAAAATAATAGCATAATTTAATTAATAAAATAATAACATGGTCATAATTTCAAAAGGAAACCCAAAGTTTAAAAAAAAAAAAAATTATTTTAAATCTTAACCATCAAATCAAAGAAGGTAATTATTAATTAAAAATTCACAAACAAAAAGACAATTACTCGTTTCTATAAGAGAGATCCCTTAAATCACTCATTGAGGAATATATGAAACGAAGAAAGATTGTAAAGTTGAAATGGGTGAATGCAAATTTATTGTGAATGAGATAAAAATGATCCAAAATGCTTCGCAGTGGCACTGGGAATGAAACTCACCATGGGATTGTAGATTCGGCCCAAAACTACAAATGTGATATACATGAATCCATTTGTTTAAGCCCGTGACATTAATTCGTATTTAGGCCGGGCATACCAATTCGAACGCATATATGCTACTTAGGATTCTTACGTAAAAAAAAAAAAAGTTTTAGCAATTATCACGTGAATAGGAGATGTAATTATTGGTGAAATTGTAATGTTATATTATTATATGCAACTTATATAGCTATTAATTTGCGTGTTGACTACCTATTAGAATAGGGTTGAAAGTAAATTTCATCATTCATCCAAAGTTTTACATTAGTTAACTTTCTTTCTTCACTTTAAATTTTACTATTTCTTCATAGTTTTACTTCTGCTAACTTTTTTTATATAGTAAACTGCATTTATTTATTTTGTGATTGGTTCAGCCCTTTCACCTCTTATTCTAAGGTTGGTGGCGATGTAATCATTATTTTCGGACTTACTCTAATGCAACAGTGTGCATCCATAAATGTGTGGCTTCCCTTTATCAGCGCACGTATAGTGATATATATGTACTTTGAAGTTTGGGTTTGAGAGAAAGCATGTATCATTTTCGCCCATAAATGACCAGATGAGAAAGCATGTATCACTTTCACCCATTAATTGCGGTGACTAATGTTATCAGATTGGGGCTTGGTGTGGTTTCACGTGGGAGGATGGACGCAGGATTGTGAAAATAAGTTGACATTCACAATAGTGAGAGGAGCATTGCAGGAAGTATTATTTTTTCATAATTTCCGCAACTAGAAAGATTTGTCGTTGTATTCAAGTCATTCCTCCAATGAAAACCACTCCCTAACTCTCCAATCACCATTGTCCCACATTCAATCGCTGAGTAATCAATCTGATAACCAATGCAGGTATGACTTGCCTTGTTGTATGACTAATTTTAAATATGAAAAACTTTGAATGTGTGCGTTGTTAGAGTCACGGGCAAATATTTACGTCCTGCCTATTTTTTATGTGCATTATGTAGTTAATAAGTACACGGTTTGATGGCATTATAATCGATATATAGAGTGACGCCATTTCCAAATCAGATCCAAATTCAGCTTTAAAGTTTCATAAATTCTTTTTTTTATGCCATTTTCAAATCTTTGTGATGCCATTTCCAAATCAGATCCAAATTCAGCTTTAAAGTTTCATAAGCCTTTTTTTTTTTATGTCATTTTCAAATCATATCCAAATTCTGGTTCAAAGTTTCATAATTTTTTAGCTGCAGGTATGCTGATAAGCAAATCTTATTTAAATTAAAGTTTTGAATGCATAAATAAATTCAATATTATGAAAAATCCATATAATTTCAATAACTGATATATGCTTCTAAATTTTTAACCAAATCTTCAACAAAACTCATAAAAACATATAAAAAAAACTATAAAAACATAAAAAACAAATTATTAAGCATAAAAAATCTCTTATTTTTAGCCATTTCAAGTTATAACATTGAAGGGAAAGTAAAAACTGTTTTATTCATTTAGAAAAACCTCGGCTTCCTCCTTTGTGTAAGTTTTTAATATAATCGGTGTTTTTGACACATTCGTGATCGTCCATTTGTAACTAGAGTTGGGTTGGTGTGACAATGTATCCTACAATAAGACATCGTTTTGATAATTGAATAAGGAGTATGTAACTGAAAATCCGTCAAATCACCATTAAAATTAATAATTATATTGTTAAAATAAATTCAAAAAATAAAACAGTTTAATAGTTTAATAATTGCATTGAATTTTGTAGTTAAATAACTATTAAAATTAATAATTATATTATTAAAATAAATCAAAAAATAACACATTTTAACAATTGCATTGAATTTTTTTCTTAGTAATTTAACTGCTCAACTAATACTATGCAACTAACTAATACTAATTGGCGTATTCGATCTGAGGTTGGCACCTTTGACAAAGAAATTGCATTCCCCGCAAAGGATGAACTGAAATCCTGAATAACCTTCTAGCCGTCTCCGTCAATGCATGCAAAATTTGTGAACTTCCCAGCCCATTACATTGGTAGTGACTAAATCTCACATAGAGATCAAACCCAAATCCCTCATGAGTATGCTCTGATGTTTCTTGAATACCAGTCAAATTTAAAAACATACACATGCACCTGGAGTTGAAATTTAACATGTCATTGGCATGAGATGGAAAACATAAAAGTTGATGACAAATGTTAAATCACTGGTTTGATTGAAATGCAAGGAAGACATATGGAACAACCATGATTTGTTTGAACTGGTTGAAGAGCATTTCGAAAATAGTTTACAAACCCTGGATCTTTGCACTATGCAGGAGAATTTTCTCAAGAGCCAACATTGGGGAAGCAAAGGTAACATATGCGCACAAGAGGGGAAAGGTTCACTAGTGTTTCTATTGGTGATTGTAAAAAATGTTGGTAGGAGCCTATTGGAAGAAACTGCTAAATTGAGCATTATATGGAGATTGACATCCATGAGTAGCACCCTGATCGCTAAAGCATCTCTTCCACCAGGTGAGATCTCCTCAACCATTTTTCACCCATGTCTTGATGATTCATCTTGTGCTGCAACCTTTACCTTATTCATGTCTTCTAATCCCATTCTCATTGTGTTTCTCATTGCTTAATAAATTGAATGCTATCAAATCCTTACCTATAAATGTTTTCATTTCATGCGGAGACATAACCCTTAGTATCAAATTAAGGGTGGACTAGACCTTTGTTGTAATTACATGTTGGTTGTTTCCATTCATAACAAGATAGGGAACTATTACCTTAAATATGTGGGTTTGTCTTGCAAAAGATGTATCATCTCTTGGAGAGGTTTGTAAGAGTAGCGGATGAAGTCTCTCTAGTTGAGGATTTTATCTTCTTTAATGTTGAAACCGGTGCCATAGCGCATCAGACTTTTGTGGTCCACAGAGAAGTAACACATATTTTCCTCTGCGAGCAGGTGGAAAAACTCTCCCCCCACTCGCATTATTTTTACCATTGCGGACTTTGGAATGCCATGATTCCTCACCTGCAATCCCACAATCATTAATCTTCAGGTCCCTCCTCAGAAGTAAAATTCTATTACATCTCCCTTCCCACAACTAAAGTTCTATTGTTATATTATCTATTGAAAATACTAGTTGGAAAAATATAAGAAATATTGCTCACATTGCACCATATCTTTGGCAGATGTTTTTCAAGGAACCAATCAAAGACAAAGTGAAACAACAAGCCCAAGTTTCTAAGGATCTGTTACAACGGCTTGTAGAAGCAGGTGGAATATATGAGAATTAAGCCAATTGTAAAATTAAAGCATGGCTTTTCTCAGCGTAAATGATAATATTGATTACTGCCTCTAGACATAACAAGTGTTGCATGGCAATGTAGTCCCTGCCGGGTTGAATTGGGAATAAATGCACAGGGATGGGGAAAAAGTAGCAGAGGCAAATGGAAACTCCAGCAGAGATGTGGCAAGCAACATGAAGCACAAGTGGTATCCATGCAGCAAATGACAAGTGGCCTCTAGAGTCCCATTTATTGAAACTATATAATCTATTTTGCTATGTTCAAAATTTTTGTCTGTTTTGTCTATATATGTGCGAGGACAAAAAAAGATATATTCAAATTAAATAAAAACAATTTCTTGACATTCAGCATAGTGGAAGATAAAAATTTACGAGGACATAAATATAAAAGGAGATAAAAAACAGTTTTGTTTGAAATATATCAAAAAATAATATTGTTTGTTACATATTCCTCGAAATTTAAATGTGTTTGTCATATAGACTGGGATTGGGGCTCCCGCATACCATAAGAGAAATATGTACAAGAAATAGGACCATGGAAAGAAGAAGTGGGCAACGATAGAGTGTAATACCTGAAAATAATAAATTGAAAGGTATCAGTCTTTGGCTAGACATTTCTATTTAAAAAAGTGGAATAACTGGATTATAAACAAAGCAAGTCATGATCAGTATAGACTTACAATGATGGTGCATATCACCCCTTTTGTTGTTTGCTTGTTGATGCCTTTATATTATTGTCATCGACGACTACTGGAATCGTGGCAATTGTGTGTTGCCTTTCGTCGATGACCTGCTTCAATTCCCTTTCAAGCCATTCTTCAATGTAGCTTCTCAAGGGGGCGACGTTGATCTCATTTCAGATTTTTATGTTGAAAAGTTCATTTTCTTATTCCCTTAGATCGATAGAAAAATTACGCAAAGCCTGATCAATTCCTTCATTCTATACCAAGTAGTCGACTAGCCAATTGTCGATGTCATCTTCACCATATTCAAGGACGCTGTAAAAAATTTCCAAAGACAACGCCTTAAAAATATCAACTTGTTTATCGAAGGCTTGCTTAGTTAGGGGCAAGGAGTTGACGATTAAGTCGGGGTCTTGGAAGTCGTTGGTCCTTCTGGCTAAGTCTATTTTGATCAGCTTTGTGAATAATTTCTCTTTCTTTGATATGGCTTGTTCATGTGACTGGACAATGAGATGCAAGTTTTTCACTTTTTCTTTCCAACGTGCATTTAATTTAGTGATCCATTTTTTGGATGGGAGATCTTGTTTTCTTCTTCTCGTTTCTTAAAATGAGAAGAAGGACCATGTCTAAATAGAAACGTTCTTCATTTTTTAAATCTGCCTACAAATGTTCGAGCAAATTATGTGCCCCCGTTCCAAGGGAAGCCATGGTTTGTGATGTTTCTCACGCCTCAACAATCAATTCCATTCTTTTCTTGATATTATTCTCCATGTATCCTCTACACGATGCAAGGAGGTTGGAGGATCCTTTTAACTTGGTTGCAGGGGTGGCAGGCATGGCTATTGCTAAAGGACTAGCAAGTAATGGCATAGGAATCAAAGCTTCCTCCAATTCCTTGACCTGGTCCTTCAGTCTGGCATTCTTGACCTCAATGCCTCCAATGGAATCATCAAGAGCATCTTTGGTTGCTATGTGAAGTCGACAGATTTGGGACGACCGCATGTTTCCAAGGTTAACCTCTGAACGAGATTTTCCTTTCTTATTTGTTACATCTCTCTTTTCAATAATTAATTTTTTAGACTCATTGTCAAAAACAACGCTCTAGAACACGAATGATTCATCTTCGTCAAAAATTTCGGTATCAGCTATGTCCATTGGACGACTATGCTGGATACTTTATCTAGATCAGGCTCAAGTTCCATGTTCTCACTCTCAATTTCGGGCTCTTCCGCCTATCCTACAAATTTTTTTTCTCTTCTTGTCCATGGGAAGCTTATGAGAACTATCAATTTTAGAGTGAGGAGGGTTGTTATCTCCTCCTTTGTTTGAAGAATTCTGATTTGTTTTCTTGTTGTGGTGGGTTGTTGGAGCAATGCTCTTGGATGTCGTACTTTTGGGAGTGTTATCCGTCGATTAAACACTCTTCTCACCGAGGCCTTTTCCCTGTTGCTTGTACAATTCAGTGGTGCTTTGTAGTGTGTCTAGGTCATCAGCATCAGAAGCAGGATCATTGTCGTCGTTGTCTCTATTTTCGCTTAGGTGTTTCTTGAGAAAATAATCGTTGAGGCCAAGTGTTAGTAAATGTTCTAAACAAATTTTATTAGGGTCAAACCCTCTTAGGATTTCAACATATCTTAGGTTCAAGTTGTTGAAATGGGCTGTGAATTCATCAATTTTGTTGACGTTCCTCAACACGAAGTCCCCAACTTTCCAAGGTAGAGGAATGAACTGTTTTTTCTCTTCTCATGGAATAGATGCAACCAGTAGTTGTATTTCCTTGCTATTTCCATAACAAACATTATGTCCGTAATGTGACATGGAAGGAGAGCAGGTTTTTCCTTGGAGCCAAAAATCCTTATCACAGTGTAATTATCCATATGTTCAAGTGCTCCCTTCCTGTTCGAAAACCTAGTTGCCTGGTCAGATATGCAAAGAGTATCTTCTCGTAACAATAAAACTTTGAAAATAGACACAAAGTCATTAAAAACCTCATAAAAAAAGTGGGAGGCCTTGTGCTTCCACAAAGCCTGGTACAAAAACGTTACTGGGTCGAATGATCCAGGTGGATATCGGTGGCCACCCACCTTTTCCAAATGGCTCAAAACAATTATCTGGCAATTTTGGCAATTTACTATTTTTAGCAGGTTTTAACTTCCGGGGCCATTTTGAGGGCCTAAATGAAGGTT
>JZKD02S2290540.1:22130-34370 GCA_000966675.3 Picea glauca
AGAAATACCTAGCATGATGGCCATCTTTCTGAACTTAGTGGTGTACTCCTACACACTCTTCCCATGCCTTTGCTTGAAGTAATTTCAATGGATCCATTGGTCCTCTACATACCGAATATGATAGAATTGATACTTAATTAGGGTTTGGAAATCCTCCCACTTAGTTACTGGTGGATCACTCTCTAGCCTGAATGTCTTTGTGTGACTTTCCCACTAGGTTAAAGCATGGCCTTCTAACTTCAGTTTGAAAAATGATATATTTTTCTCCTCATATATATGGTGAATGAAAAAACAAACTTCTATTTGCTACAACCAATGATTCAATTTTAATGCATCAATCTCACCTTGGTATGGCTTTATGTCCACTTTCACCTCCACCTTGAATAGGGATTGTGAAGGGTTAATGACACTCGAATTGAGCTTCTGTTTCTTAGGCTCTTTCCTCGACTCCTTTTATAGGTCTTCATTATCTCCCAATTTCCTTTTTGATTTGATCTCAAAGTTAGCGCCTCTAGCCTCTTTGAACGGTCCAATCTTGTTTGCTAGAGCCACCATGAGGAGGGACATATTGTGAAATATGCCAGTGAATTTCTCTTCCATCCTCACAAATCTCCCCTCTGCTTGATCTTGAGGGTTCTTATGAACAAACTCATCAACCGTGGCTAGGGTTTTGCAACTTTCTTCTCAAATTGATTGCCTGATCCGTGCAACTTCCCACAAATACCCCAAAGAACATTGCTTAGAGACCAATATGATCTGTGAACTGTTATGGATATTCCACTAGAATAGTTCGTCACAACAGATCTTAAACCATTATGAAATCTTAGATTTATGCGGTTTATTTCCTTAGATCCCAGATTTATTATTTCTAGCTTATGGGTTAAATTTAAGAAATAACTGAAATATAAAAATGAAAGAACAAGAAGAAATACACACCATCCACATAAATAAACAAAAGATTTGACCTCGAAAACCCAATATGGGAGAAAACCCAGCTAGAAGGTGAGGCCTATGCTTTGATCTCTTTGCTTCAGTTATAAAATGCACATACAAAGGAATGAGAACTCACTATGGAGTTACTTGTTGCCTGAATGACAAAAATACACACCATCCACACAAATGAACAAAAGATTTGACCTTAGAAACCAAATTTGGGAGAAAACCCAGCTAGATGGTGAGGTTTATGCTTTGATCTCTTTGCTTCAGTTATAAAATGCACATACAAAGGAATGGGAACTCAGTATGGAGTTACTTGTGGCTTCAATGACTGCTACAAAATCCCTCTCATCCTTTGTTGTGCTCACAAAATATCACTCTCAATTTTTTTTTGCAACTATGGAACACGATACAATGCAAAAGAATGGAACCCCTTCTCCTCCTAGTGGCTTAGTATTTAACATAGCGTGATAGCCATCTAGGGGTAGGGTTTTGACTTCTTCAACCCTCAATTGTGATAAGGTTTTGGACCTTCTAGAATCTTCTTGAAAATCTAGGGGTAGGGTTTTGACTTCTTCAACCCTCAATTATGATAAGGTTTTGGACCTTCTAGAATCTTCTTGAAAATCCAGAGATGGCTAGCCCCATATGTGTGAGTATGTGTGAGTAATTGGGGTTGAAAATCCAGAGATGGCTAGCCCCATATGTGAGGCATAACTTTTGAGTATGAACTCCAATCCATGTGATTTTTACACCATTGGAAATGTCTCTAAGTATAGATCAACATCAAGATGTCCAAGCTAAATCTAGGAAAGTTTTAACCTAAAACATAAGATAGATGACAAATAATATAATGATTCAATAAAGATCATTTTTTATTTAAAAAAATAGATAAACTGATTTTATTATTTCTTAAAAAATTTAAGAATAATGAAAAAATTACTTAAAAACTATATAATAGACTCCTTACACATTTGAATATTACCAAACATTTAACATTTATATTGGTGTTCATAAATTAAAGAAAATTTCAATCCCTAAAATTTCGAGAAACTCCTTCCCACTGGTAATTTGCTATACCGGTCTCCGAGAGTGGTAGGATTATTTGTTCTCTACAAACATAAATGCGATGCTTTCTGAGGGGCAAATAGTACAAGGATTCCATGGCAATGGTTATCTTCTGGTGGATACGAGAGTAACGCATGATAAAGGACAAATATTCGAAGAGAATCGGACAGAAACCACCGTATATATTCCTCCTCTTGCCATTAACGCATCATCGTCTACGTATCCATTTCCTGTGTTGAGCTTTTCAGGACGACCGTGTGACTGTAGGTGCAACTGTTCATATTCAATGTGCCCACAATTTTACGACCTGCAATATATACGGATGGTAATACGCGTTGGGAAGAAGAAATTAAGATGCTCCGAAAATCACTAAGGATTGAAAATGGTTGTAACAAACTTCTTGATCACTAGAAAAAGATTATCAGATCGTGAGAGGCATTGATGTTTATACTAATGACAGTCACAGTATGGATGGGAGATTGCCAGCCACATGATCCGCCCATGGGAGATTGCCAGTCATATTGTCTTGTTTTCCAAAATATTACGAGTTCAGTGATACCGTGATCGACCCTAGTGGTACCGAAGGCAGCTATCAAAAATCACAGAAGTGTTATGGCTGACCTGCCCAACCTACATAAAGTGAGGAATGTCATGCCGGGTCGAAAATTCTTCTGGTTAGTGGAGGCGCGAATCCCCATAGCTTGTAGTTCAAAGGATTTTCTTTTTCATTTAATATGGAACGGTACGGTGAGAGATATTTTAAGAAGTCGGGAGACTTTTGAAAATTTGCAATGATTTCTGAAGACCAAGCCATGGAAGCAAAATGCACACAGGACATCACTGTAATGTTATAACATAGTGCACAGGCAGCAAGACAATCTAGTTTGTTTGACACTTTCATTTAAATTTTGACAAAATGCTATTTTCTGTTATTTAAATTAATTACATTTCTATGATATATCATATTTAACTCATAATCAATAAAAGTAATCTTCAATCACAAAGTTGGCTTAATATTTATATAAAGTTGGCTTACAAAACATTACAATTTATGAATAATTCATCAATTTCATGAACATATAATTAAAAATTAAAAATCTTTTTCAAGAGAGAAAGTTAAAGGAGGATGAGTAAAAATGGCTAGCAAACTCCATAAAACCATTACTGAAATTTATTTTGCAAAAAAAACCATTACTGAAATCTATTTTGCAAAAAAAGAAAATCATAGTAAGCTCCAACATTGTTTAAAGTTTGAAAGAACTAATTTTATAGGATTAAACCACAATCCAAAACCTAATTGTGACAAGGAAATACTACACTAGTTAATTGCAAAAGAGAGAGAGAGGAGAGAGAAAAATAGAATCAATATTCACACATAAGAGACTAAGAAACCAACTCTAATAACATTGGATTAATCATTGTTAATGAGTACAATATATTGGAGTAATGAGCACTAGGTTGGGATTTCCATGTGCATGCTCAAGTAAAAAAGTAATTTCTCCCAATAGCAATAATTTACTAAAGTCAAAATTTTCTAATAATAAGAAAAGGTAAAAAATATAGGTGCCAACTTAATGAGAAAACTCTACATAAAGTCAACATGCATTAACTAATAGAAAAAATCTCCTAGAATAAGACTAGAGTCCAAGAATGGAACTAAAGTCCTAACTGAGTAAGAATTTGCTAATTATGGAGAGTCATTAAATAAGTGAAGTGAGGTAACTCCAAGTATTAGATGGGTAATGCAAACTTCCCTAGGAGAAATAGGAAATATCTTCTAAAATTAAGAAAATAGGAATTATCTCATAAAAATGGGAATTTGAGCCTAAAAAATAGGAATTGGCCTAATGGTAGCTAAAAAATAGGAATTTTTCTAATGGTGGTTTATGAGCCCATAGTTTTGGAAACCCATGGTATTTTCCCATGCTATTACATAAAGGAATCCACCAATTAAAAATAGACATGCTATAAATAAACATTCTATAAATAGAAATCCTCCTAAATAGTAGGAAAAATGGAAAAAATGAGTATGCCACTAAGTATGTAGTTGGGAATATACCCCAACACCCTATAAAACACAATCAGGGTGTGCACAATGATGAGTCACGGAAATATGAAGTCATATTAGGTACTCATGTACAAGTATAGATGGATAACAATTGAACAAAAGTGAGGTAAAGAGGGAAAACTCAATCCGAACAAAACCCCCCTTCAAAATATGTTGCGAGCAAGAAAACAATGCTAACATGTTCAATTGTTAAGATAATGTATCCCTCACTCTTATAATGTCCCTCAATGAGAAAAAAAATTGTTCGGTGAAAGGCTTTGTGAATATGTCTTCCATCTTCTTTGAATATGGACAGAATTGCATATCAATGACTCCATCCTGAATTTGTCCTCGAATAAAGTGCATATGAACCTCGATGTCTTTGTCCCCCTACCTCTGAACTAGATCTCTATACAAATTGAGAGTACTCTGATTATCACACCATATAACTATCAGATGATGAAAATGAACTTCCAACTCTATAAGAAAGTGTTGCAACCAAATATCCTGAGTAGTAACATTCACTTCACTCTTGTACTCTACCTCTATTGATGATAAATAAATTATTAATTTCTTCTTACTTGACCAACAGATAGGTCCTAATCCAAGGTACAGGACATATTCTGAAGTGGACTTGCAATCAATGTTATCGTCTGCCAAATATGATTTCATGTAACCAACAAGATCTAAGGAAGATCTTTCTACATAGTGTATACCAAAACTGGTAGTTCCCTTGACATATCTGAGGATCCTCTTTGTTTCCTTCTAGTGAATCTCATGAGGCTCCTGCATGTACCTGGAAACTAATCCAATTGCATAAGAGATGTCTGGTTGAGAGTGTGTAAGGTAGAGAAGACTCCCCACCAACTATCAATATCTAGTACAATCAACCAAAGGTGATGCAATAACATCCTCTAGTCTAACCTCCGACTGAAAAGGTGTTGGATCTGGCTTGCAATCTGTCATCTGAGACCTATCAAGTAGATCTCCGGCATACTTGGATTGAAACATCTTGTTTCTTGAATCATTCTGACTGATTTCAAGACTAAGAAAATAATGTAATAGTCCCATATTTTTCATAGAAAACTTGTCATGCAAAGTAGTCTTCACTGTAGAAATGGAGGAGGCTAAGCTCCCTGTGATGAGTAAATCATCTACATATAGAACTATCAGTAAAAGTGAATTTGTGTTCCTCATCATATACACATTAGGATATGATCTACATCTAAGAAAACCTCTAGAGAGAAGATAAGAGTCCATTTTAGCATACCATGCCCGAGGTGCTTGCTTAAGTCCATATAATGACTTCCCCAACCTTCAAACTAATGATGTATCTTGAACATATCCCTCTTTTTACTCCATATATATCTCCTCATTAATATCTCCATGTAAGAATGAATTCATCACATCCATATGGTGTACCTCCCACTTTCTAGTTGCTACAATAGCTAGAGATAACCGAATGGAATAAATATTCTCAACTGGTGAAAAAATATCATCATAGTCAATGCCTTGTACCTATGAGAAACCTTTAGCTAGTAACATATCCTTATACTTTATAATGTATGCATCAACAACCCTATTTGTCTTGAAAATCCACTTACATATAGCAAGCTTCATGTTGGAAGGTAGGTGAACCAAATCCCATGTGTTGTTCTCTATCAGAGAATTGTACTCCTCTTTCATAGATTCATTCCAATGGGGGTTTTCTTTATCCTTTGCATAACATTGATGATCTGATCCAAATATGATATAACAATAAATATACAACAATGGCTCCATGGCGGTAAAATATTGTCAAAGCTCCACAAACTGAGATCTGGTTCTCCATGGATTGATGGGATCACCCATAAGATCACTTGTTCCCTGAAGAGTTTGTTGTTCCCATCGTGGTCAATTCTCTAGACCTACAACTTATTAGTGTTGATTGGAAATATCAAATATATCATATTCATAGATCTGATTAGAAATATGATTGGAATAAGTCTCACAAAGTTTCTCAACTAGTGGCGGTGGAGATGGAGGCATGGACTATTAAATTTGGCAGCATCGACAGTCATTATCCAATGAGAGGCCATATGGGCCACCCTAAGGCTAGACAGGGAGATTTGGAGAATCAACCAGTCTTGTGAGCTATTGAAAAAATCCAGGGGGAATGTACAACCTCTGTGAGTCAAACAAAAAGTCAGGACGAACGAGATTCTATGTGAGTCTAATGCAAAATTCAGGGGGAATGTACAACCTCTATGAGCATAGACAGTCTAGTGAAAAATTTAGGGGGAACGTACAACCTCTGTGAGAATAGAAAGACTAGTGCAAAAGTCAAGGGGAACATACAACCTCTGTGAGCCTAGTCAAACCTTGTGAGCCATGAGAAAAGGTCAAGGCATCTAGCAAAAGTTAGGTTGAATATACAATTCCTATGAGCTACAAACAAATGATATTCCTAATATTGAAAATGATATAAATGTATTGATCTAGTGCGTTGGCACGTGTAACATTATCCACCATGAAGAGAATTTTGAATTTCCTTGTAAAGAGTTGAGTTGTAACTGAAGTCTTAAGTGTAATTCTATTTTTGAACTGAAGTGTAATGTTGAGTTGTAACTTAAGTCTTAAGTCTAGTTCTATTTTTGAACTAAAGTGTAATGTTGAGTTGTAACTGAAGTCTTAAGTCCAGTTCTATTTTTGAACTAAAGTGTAATGTTGAGTTGTAACTGAAGTCTTAAGTCTAGTTCTATTTTTAAACTAAAGTGTAATGTTGAGTTGTAACTGAAGTATTAAGTCTAGTTCTATTTTTGAACTAAAGTGTAATGCTGAGTTGTAACTAAGGTCTCGAGTCTATTTCTATTTTCGAACTAAAGCATACTAGTCTCAAGTCTAGTTCTAAGTTCGAACTAAAGTATGAAGTTGAGTTATGCTTAACTCATGCAAACATATTACTATTTCGAGTCTCTCCTCTTCTCCTCTTCAGCCTATATAAGCAAAGGTTGACCCCTCTCTTCAATACAGTTTTGATATGCAAGTTAAGGGAGAATCAATAGAGGAGCATATCAGTGATAAAGAGGCAGCATACCAAAGAAACATGTCAGTGTTGTATATCAACAATAGAGGTTGCATATCAGAGGCATATATCAACAACATATCAGTGTTGTATATCAACAATATATGCAACATATCAGAGGTCTCTTAGGTCTTTGTCAGGTCAGAGTCATCTTGGAAATCTCTTTAAGAGTAGAACATTCGTGGTGGATATTTATAAGTGATCTTACATTATTAATGCAATAAAGGAATATCGTTTGCTGAGATTTTTCTCCCTCTACAGGGTTTCCCCAGGGTATATGTGTTGTTTATGTGCATGTTTACTTATCTACATAGTTATTTCTATTCAGTTATGATTTGGTATTGTTGAAGTGTATTAAACTGGAATCAAAGTGTTGAAAAAAATAAAATAATTAATCTGCATAAGAAATCAAGCTCATAATTTAACATGGTATCAGAGCTTAGGGTGTGTTAAACATGTTGAAGTGCAATAGCATGTACACACATATCCAATCTAGCTTGATTAATTTTCTAGTGTGAGGTCCATGGCATCCTCCATTTCAGTCAGGGTCGAGGATAGGCTCGAAGGAGCTGCCAACTTCAATGTGTGGAAGCTCTGGATAACAAATATATTGCAAGAGCATGATCTTGAGTAGCATGTGACCACAGTGGTGGAGGAAACCATGAATAATGTAGGAAGAGAGGCCTTCAATAAGAATGAAGCAAAGGCCAAGAAAATCATCTTTGACTCATTCAAATATAGTATAATTCCTACAATGACTTTGTTAATGACTGCCAAGGATTGTATGGATACCTTTGTGAATTTGTATGAGAAACAGGCTCCAAGTCAGTAGAGGACACGTAAGCATAAGCTTAAGTATTTGAAGATAGAGAAAGGTGAATCAGTGGCATATTTTTTTTCAAGGATAGCCCAGATCAGAGATCATCTTTTGGTCACAGAGGTGACAGTGGACGATCATGATTTAGTGTAGGCCATTTTTTATGGTCTTCCTTATTCATGGGAGACCTTCTTATCCAGTGTAAGTGGGAGAGAGATTCAACCCACGTTTGAGAGGTTATGGCATGATTTCCTCCAGGAGGAGAGTCACACAACTACTAGGAGTGAGCCAACGAAAGAAGAGAACTCAACTTTTGCATCAAGATTCAAGGGAAAGAAGAAACACACTTTCTAGAAAGGATCTTGGAGGAAGCCAAACACCAAAGGTATATTCAAAGACAAGACTATTGATGCATCTAAGATTAAATTATTTAGCTGTAATAAGTTGGGTCATTTTTCTAAAGATTGTTGGTTTAGAAAGAAATATACAAGGAAATGGAAACATCATGCCTCAACTGCTGAGGATGATGAATCCAAAAGAAATCAGAAAAATGCTTTTAATGAGAAAAAAAATAGAAAAAGAATATTACTTGGTTTCTTCCTTATCCAGTTCAGTTTTCACGGGGCTGGAAACTTGGTTAGTAGACAATGGTGCATCAAAGAACATGCCAAGGTACAAGGAGATCCTCTCATGTTTCGAGACAAAATCTTTTGCAAAGAATTTTGAGCTTGGGGATGACAAATGTNTCATTTTCCTTCATGTCCAAATACCTTCATCAATCTTGCGGTCCAAAACCCATGACTAGGGTTGACATCAATGACAACAACCAATCTTCCAACAATCTCCCCCTTTTTCATTGATAGCAGCACTCATGCTCCCCCTATCATCATGATCCCAATTTCTCTCCCCCTTTGACATAAATGGAAAAGGGTAGGGCTTCTCCCCCTGAGTTTAATTGCAAAATGTAACTCTCTTCTTTGGGGCTACTCCCCCTGAACATATGGCACTCAATAATACTTCATCCTTATTTTTGGTCTTTGGGACTTTTTCTTCCTTGGAATCCTTTTTTGTGGCTTCTATCTTCTCTCTCTCCTTCATGTCTAGGATGTATATGTTGTTCAATCTTCTTGTTGCAGTTGCAACCAATCTTCTTGAGTTATTTTCTCTGATTTTACATTTTCGAGAGTCAAATGTAAGAGTGTATCCTTGATCACACATTTTACTAACAGTGAGTAGATTATGATTCAAGTCTTCAACCAATAGGACATTATTTTCTTTTACATTTTTTCTTCCAAGTTCTACTACACCTTCTCCAAGTATTTTGGCAGATGAGCCATCTCCAAATGCAACATTGTCACCCTTTCTCTTCAAGCTAATGAATTTGTCTTGATCCCCAGTCATGTGTGAAGAACATCCACTGTCTATGTACCATTCATCTTCTTCTTTACATCCTTCAACAGTTAATGCTATTCGAAAATCTTCATTGTTTGGAATCTTTTTCCTTCTCCATACTGTGGTTGGCATAGAGACATCTTCATTCATATATCTGCAATCTCGTGCTTTGTGTCCAAGATAATTACATTTGTAGCATACAATATTTTTGTCCATCAATGGGGAAAATTAATTATAGCTTTTGTTGACAAATCCACGATTATTTCGATATCTTCTATTTACACCATTCATGTTTCTTGCATATTTGTTCCTTTCATTGATTCTGCAATTAATTGCCTGATGTCCAAAATTTCTGCAAGTATAACAATGACCAAGAAAGAAATTTTGATACCTTGGAGTAAGTGGCCTTCTTTGTGATGTAGTCCATTTGGGTTCATGATCTATTCTTCTGTAGTTTCCTTCATATTGATTGAAGATTCTTTGATTCCATAAGGTAGGAGGTCTTCTTGGATATTCATCTCTTTTGTAATCATTCCTTCTTTATGGTATCCTGGTCTAGTTCTCATCAACTGTCTGTGTAGCTCTTTCTTCAAACTTCGTGTTGGTATTTGCATTTTCTTTGTATGAAGTTTCACCCATGCATCCAAGATGTGTTAAGTATTTTGGCACTTGAGAGTTTCTTAAGCTCTTCCTCAATGAGACAACTTCTTATTCAATTTTCTCACAATCTTCTTCTTTCTTCATCATTTGGACATTCCTTACTTCTCTTATTCTTCTTTCTTCTTCAAGTAGAGTTTTGAAGGAAATGGTTTATTCTCTTATTTTCTCAAAGTCTTCTAATTGTTTCTTCAGGCTTACAACCGTCTTTTCACAGCTACCCAATTCACCTCTTAGTTTTCTTTTTGTGTCTTTGAGCTTGCTATTTTCAATCTCAACATGCTTCAATTTTTTAAGATTCTCATCTTCTTGTTGAATAATTTTTTCTTCATGATTTCCTTCTTCTTCATTGAAATTTTCTTCTTCAGTGTCATTTCTTTTAGTCCTTGGATGAGGACATTCAAATTCAACATGACCTACTCCTTCACAATTAAAGCAAAAGAACTTACCTCTATTTTCTTCTTTGAAATCTAAGATGTTGTAATTTGCTTCAACTTCTTCTTCTTATTCTTCTACTTCTTCCCTTACATAAAGGTCTTGTAGCTTGTCCCAAATCTCTTTTGATGATGCACATGATCCCACCTTGGATTTCAATGAATTTGTCAATCCATCCAGGATGGTATCTATTGCCAATTTGTTGTTCATTTTTGCTTCCTTATGAGCTGCAGTCTTTGGTTTCTTCAAAGCATTGTATCCTGAAGCAACTGAGAACCAAACATATGCCCTAAGAGATTTCAATTAAGTTTCCATTATATTACTCTAGTATTCAAAATTGCTTCCATCAAATGGTGGAATCCCATTTGGAATTTTTTTCTTCAATTTCTTCTTAGGATCTTCCTTCCAGTGGTTAAACTNGAAAATGAATTATAACTTTTGTTGACAAATCCACGATTATTTCCATATCTTCTATTTACACCATTCATGTTTCTTGCATATTTGTTCCTTTCATTGATTCTGCAATTAATTGCCTGATGTCCAAAATTTCTACAAGTATAACAATGACCAAGAAATAAATTTTGATACCTTGGAGTAAGTGGCCTTCTTTGTGATGCAGTCCATCTGGGTTCATGATCTATTCTTCTATAGTTTCCTTCATATTGATTGAAGATTATTTGATTCCATAAGGTAGGAGGTCTTCTTGGATATTCATCTCTTTTGTAATCATTCCTTCTTTATGGTATCATGGTCCAGTTCTCATCAACTGTCTGTGTAGATCTTTCTTCAAACTTCTTGTTGGTATTTGCATTTTCTTTGTATGAAGTTTCACCCATGCATCCAAGATGTGTTAAGTATTTTGGCACTTGAGAGTTTCTTAAGCTCTTCCTCAATGAGACAACTTCTTATTCAAGTTTCTCACAATCTTCTTCTTTCTTCATCATTTGGACATTCCTTACTTCTCCTATTCTTCTTTCTTCTTCGAGTAGAGTTTTGAAGGAAATGGTTTATTCTCTTATTTTCTCAAAGTCTTCTAATTGTTTCTTCAAGCTTACAACCTTATTTTCACAACTACCCAATTCACTTCTTAGTTTTCTTTTCGTGTCTTTGAGCTTGCTATTTTCAATCTCAACATGCTTCAATTTTTTAAGATTCTCATCTTCTTGTTGAATACTTTTTTCTTCATGATTTCCTTCTTCTTCATTGGAATTTTCTTCTTCAATGTCATTTCTTTCAGTCCTTGGATGACGACATTCAAATTCAACATGACCTACTCCTTCACAATTAAAGCAAAAGAACTGACCTCTATTTTCTTCTTTGAAATATGAGATGTTGTAATTTGCTTCAACTTCTTCTTCTTATTCTTCTGCTTCTTCCCTTACATAAAGGTCTTGTAGCTTGTCCCAAATCTCTTTTTATGATGCACATGATCCCACCTTGGATTTCAATGAATCTGTCAATCCATCCAGGATGGTATCTATTGCCAATTTGTTGTTCATTTTTGCTTCCTTATGAGTTGCAGTCTTTGGTTTCTTCAAAGCATTGTATCCTGAAGAAACTGAGAACCAAACATATTCCCTAAGAGATTTCAAGTAAGTTTCCATTATATTACTCTAGTATTCAAAATTGCTTCCATCAAATGGTGGAATCCCATTTGGAATTTTTTTCTTCAATTTCTTCTTAGGATCTTCCTTCCAGTGGTTAAACTATACTGAAGGTAACCTGCTCTGATACCAAATGTTGATACTGAGAGGGGGGTGAATCAGTATCAAGTACAATTTAAAACCTTTTTCAACTTATACTTAAACCATTCAATTATATCCA
>JZKD02S2290551.1:14475-34368 GCA_000966675.3 Picea glauca
TTCACTCCCGTAACTGCCTGAGAGACTAGAATAGGTGGCAATTCACTCCCGTAATTTCTGGTGTGTGTCCATATCACTCTAGACCACCACTATGGCAACTTGGTTCACCTCAATTCAAACTCATTGAGTTATACAGAGTATATCATGTGTAAATGATTCATTATTCACTACGTTAATGAGCATTCTTCCATTCTTTCTCTCCTTCTTCTTCTTTCTTCAATTCTCTTTGCAAATGTGTGTATCATTGTTTAGCTAGATCTATTATGTGCAGGTCAACACATTTACAATGTGTTTGGCCTTGTTTCAGTGCGTTCACTTGGTGGATCCCTATATTATGTCTCCTTCATAGATGATTTTTCCAGGAATACATGGATACATTTCTTGATGAAGAAATCAAAGGTTTTCAAGACATTCAAAGAGTTTAAGTATCTTGTGGAAAACCAAATAGATAAGAATATCAAGGTGCTGAGAACTGACAATGGTGGTGAATTCTATTGAAAGGATTTTGAGAAGTTTTGCAACCAATGTGGCATAACATGCCAAAATACCACACCATATACCCCACATCAAAATGGAGTTGCCGAAATAATGAATAGAACATTGATGGACAAGGCAAGGAGCATGATTAGTGGTGTTGGGCTCACACAAGAATTCCAGGTAGAGGCAATTGAAACTGAAAAATATCTGGTGAATATGTCTCCTTCATCGACGCTAGTTGACTTGAATCCACATGAGGTATGGTCCAGTAAGAATTATTTTCTTTCACATCTTAAAGTGTGTGGATGTGATGAATTTGTGCATGTTGCAAGGAAAAGAGGAGAAACATGGATAAGAAGGAAATCAAGTATATTTTCATTAGATACAAAGAAGAAATGAAATGATATAATATTTGGGATCCTGCATCAAGGAGAAAAATGTAAAGTTGAGATGTGGTCTTCAGATAATTTGGAAGGAAGTATGAGTCTAAATTCATTCAAAAAAAAAATAATACAGAGAAGGTGAGGTTTAAACTAAGGAACAAAGAAGAAGATGATTCATATGAGTCGAATGAATCAGATGAAGAGGTGGAACAATGGACCCCGATCGTAAAAAGGTCCAAATGAGTAAGAAAACCAGTCGAAAGGTATAGTCCACCCAATTCCATTCCCCATTTGTGTTAACTACCACTGATGATGAGCCCAATTCAATTAGGGAGGCATTCGACTTGACAAAGGGTAGACTTTGGAAGGACAACATGGTCGAATCGATGGAATCCTTGCATAAAAATGAGATAAAGGATTTAGTTGAATTACCTAGTGGAAGAAATATCATCGGTAGCAAGTGCGTATTCAATAAAAGGATGAATGTAACAGGTCAAGTTGAGAAATTCAAAGCTTGACTAGTAGAAAAAGGATATTCCCAAGTCGAAGGGGTCGACTTCGGTGATATTTTTTCCTTGTTGCAAAATTAACTTCCATTAGAGTACTAATGTCTCTGGCTACAACATTCTACCTTAAAATAGATAAAATGGGTGTGAATACAATGTTCCTACATGGGGACCTAGAAGAAGGAATCTACATGAAACAACCTAAAGGATTTGTAGTAAAGGGAAATAAATGTTTGGTGTGAAAATTGAAAAGATCCCTTTATGGTATAAAGAAACACCAAGGATGTGGTATCAAAAGTTCAACATATACATCCTTAGTTTGGGATTTGTGAGAAGAAAATATGTTCACTTCATATATTCCAATGAAGAAGGTGGGAATTTCATATATGTAGCATTGTATGTCGATGACTTGTTTCTGATAGAAAGAAGCATAGATGTAATAAAGGAGGTGAAGAAGCAACTATCCTCCAAGTTCGACATGAAGTATCTAAGTGCAACAAAATTCATTCTGGGGATGGAGATCAAGAGAGATTGAGCAACTAGAAAGATCTCGTTGAATCATAAGAAGTATGTTGAAACAATTTTGAAATGTTTTAACATGGAGGATTACAAACCTGTAAAGGTGCCAATTCTTGTGGGAGAAATGCTAACTGTTGAATAGTGTCCAAAGACACATGAATAAATAGAGGACATGGCACGTGTTCCCTATTCAAGTGTTGTTGGTAGTATAATGTATGTCATGGTCTGCACTCAACCAGACATCACCCATGTAGTGGGATAATTGAGAAGATACATGTTGACACCTGGAAAGGAGCAATGGACAACTGTCAAGAGAGTATTTAGGTATTTGTGGGGCACAAAATATTATGTTATATGCTACCAAGGGAAACTTGGAGATGATAGTGAAGTATATGTACATGGATTTGATGATGTCAACTGGGCTATAGATCTGGATCGACGAAGGTCGACCAATGGATATGTGTTCAAGATGTTTAGTGGAGCAATAAACTAGATGAGTAAGTGACATGTGGTGGTAGCCTTGTAAAAAATAGAAGATGAATACATGATAACCACTCATGGAAGAAAATAAGCAATATGACTTCAATGGTTGTGTTCAGGGATCATTTTTGGGTAGAGAGCTATGAATATAAATTGAAAAATCTAAAGAGAAATATTTCTAGCAAAGTACCAAACTTATCATTCCAATACTAAGAATATTGATGTACAATACCATTTCGTAAAAGACATGGTGGATGGAAATAAGGTGCTGCTAGAGAAAGTAGACACATTGGAAAACATAAAAAACTCTTTGACCAAGTTTGTGAGTGTTGTGAAGTTCTCTTGGTGCAGAGAGGAAATGGGAATTGTTTCTCTGGGTCTATGAAAAAAGGTTAAGGAAACGTTTGGTTCAACAAAAAAGAAAACAAGTGGGAGAATGTTGGGTTGTTATATTCTTTGTAGTGAAAGTCTAGTCAAGGTGGATCGACCAAGAGTGAAACTAGAAGGTCGAGGTGGACTGGCCAGGTTAATTCAAAGTCAAAGTAATTGACAACAAGTCGAAGAGGTCAACCGACAAGAGGTTGACAGGCAATCATGTGAAAACCAACTGAAGATCGAATGAAGGTTGGATGGTAGTCGGCTAGTAATTTAACTAGTAGTCGACTGTAACAAAATCCCAAGATTCATGGGATTTGTAGCCAATGATATGCATGGATTTGTAACTGTCTTTGGATGACTTTATTCAGGTTTGTGCCTACTGTAAATCCTATAAATAAGGTGTGTTGTAATCACATAGGGTTAATGATCAATCTTGGATATTCATGCTAATTTTAAGCAGTAGGTTTCTAGTCATGTAGATGTAAGACAAATTGGCTACAGGGTTGTTCTTGTGTAAAGAAAAAAGGTATGATGTCAATTTTGTCTGAGATGTAGACCAAGGTTAGGCATGTAACCTTTTATTCTGAATGAATAAAACAACAAGAGAGCAAGATGCTCAAGGATTGCTAGTTTTCCCATTTGGGTTTCCATGTTAAAATCTATGTGTATTGTGTGTTTTCTTTGTCATTTGTTTTCTAGCTTAAATTTATCTTCCTCTCTTATGTTAGGTTTAGTGTGGAAGTATAATTTCCTAACAAAACTATTATAATATATGAAATTTATTCAATTAAATTTAAAACACTGAATATAGAGAATAATGATACATTTTGATCTCTACACTTTCGATGAAATGGTTTCACAATTTTTTACTCTAATACAAACTTTATGAATCTTCTATTAAAAATAATATCACCCAACATTTTGTAATTAGTATTTTAAGAATTAGTAAAATTGTCAAAGGTTTCTATACTTTTAGATAAGTATGGATCATTACAAATTTCCTTAATTATGACTAGGCTCTAGAAAAAGACTCTTTTAGAATTTCCATGTCCTTCCTATATTGACACTTGTTTCAAGGAGAATGTAAAAATAATGATTAATGTATGTTTATATTATTATAAATCTAAAGGATGGAGTGAAATAGGTGAAGGCCATGATAGTTGCACCTGTTAAGGTGGGGAGTGCCATCAAAGTTGGTAATGCCAACACCACAAGTGTGATTCCAGAACTTATAGATGTTGCACAAAGTTATTTTGTTGGAATTGTCGTTAGAAGTTCCATCAAAATAAGTATATATTTATTTGAATTTTGATTTTTTCAAACAATAAAAATAAATATTTACTATTGTACGTCACCAACGTTGTGATATCTCAATTAATTGTTAGTAATTCAAATGTTGACATAAACATATTTTAATACAACACAACGTAAATTTGCTATAATAAACGATAAATATGAAAGTAAAATACATCAAAACCACATCTTATGCTTGTACTATTTAATGTATTTTCAATATGGTGGTTGTAAATGGTTGTTAAATTTTCATATCCAACCTAATTGTACAATCAAGAAAAAAAAACCATAATTGTCCATTATAGATACCCATAATAAAATGACACATCCACAATATAAATGTCCAAACAATCCATTTACAAATCATTCTTCATTGCCATCACCCTGATTATCTTCCTCCCTTGGCAATTCCACATGGTTGTTCTAATTTTGTTTTTAGATATCAAATCATGTCTTAGTATGAACCACCAATCCCCATCCAACACATCTAGGTAAAAAAAAACTTGGTTGCAATGTTTTGGGGAACACAAGGCTCCTTACTTTCAACCCACATTTTTTTAGAGTTAATAGTAAATACATATTAGCCCACTATCACAATATTCCTTTACATTTATTTGGTCGAAGGTATCCCACCACTTGCAACAAAAAATAACACATTGAAATGATGAGAGTCTACTTGTATGATCTCTTGTATCTTTCCAATGTAACCTAACTTCCTCTCTATTAGGTTTTGATCACGGTGTCTAGCACAACTAGTTTGATCGAACTCAAACTCCACTCCATAACCTTGTTTGATGTGTCCATCATCAACATACTCAGTGTGAAAATGATGTCTATACACCCACATAGATGGGAAAAATACACTTGTAAAAATTTGAACAAAGGACGATGCCATATTTCTAATAAACGAAGCATTAATAAAAACTTAATACATGTTACAATTCAAATGTGCAATATTATAAATAGAATGTGGTACTTAGAAAGGTTATTATAGAGTTGTTGCACCCAATCCCTATGTTTAGTGCATCTAGATCTTCTCCACGTGGCTTACGATCGGACATCGCATATTTCTATTGTATCTGGTTAGCCACCCAACTTTTGGGACATATCTTTGGCATATTTTCTTTTAAATTATCAAGATAAGTCATGCTTCTATCATTCAACCATCTGAATGCTTTCTTGTCACTATCCCATTTCCTTATTTTCTCTTCATACAATGCAATCCATGGTCACATTGCCTCTGCATTGTAAATAATGAATTTATTAATGACATACATTTATAAATTCACTGATGTATACAAAAATTCAAAACAAATAACATGAGATCAAATATATTATTAACTTAAAGAATATATTTATTGATGGAATCAATTTATGAATTCGTTGATGTATAAAATAATTAAAAAAAAATAGCATGAGATGAAATATATATTTGTTGGTACTGGAGCCTAATTATCTTCATGATTCAGAGTTCTTTGTTTTCAGCTGTGTTTATACCCCTTGTATACTGTACACCCTGAAATATTGTACACCCCTCCACGCGAGGGGGTTGCAGGGGGGGCTTTCCCTCCTTGCAGGGTCTAGGGGCAATTGGGCCCCCGGAGGAAAAATTGCCTTGTAAATGTATATTGCAATTTCATAGTCAATCTTGACCATTCATCATTAAGTCACAAATCCGACAGTAGAGATTATGTTAGGGTTTTTTTCCCTAGAAGGCAACTCTATTTTGTATGAGGCCATTTATATTGTGTCTGTGTATTGTATTGCATGCATTATGAGAGAGGAKAYTGTGAGAGAAATAAGAGGAAGTTACAACGGGTGTGTTGTAGGTTGTATCCCTTCATTTTGTTGGATAATAAAAAGGAAGGAACTGGAAATTTATCTGGTGGACGTAGCCCACACTGGGTGAACCACGTATATCTGTGTCTCTATTGTATTATGTATATTCTGTGTTTTATTTCCACATTTGTTTTATTTTATTGCTCCATGATCATGTTTTTATAACAATATTATCAACTTCAATGTAAACAATTTCTTTGTACTAAATTCAAAAAATATAACTGACCTACTCTTTATCAAGTGCCTTTTTCCATTCATTTGGAGTACCTCTACTTACCTTTTGTCCTCATCTTGATGGTCGTCCCAAATGCCTGCCCCTGCTATGTCATCAATTTGCTTGATGTACTTACTTTCATAATAGAATGACTCGTATACTATGCACCCCTCTGGTTTTTCCCTTTATCGAATAAACCCCTTCAATTTTTTCATGTACCTCTCTAAGAAGAACATCCAATGACATGATATAACCCCATATAATTCAACCTCATTAGGTAGGTGAATTAGAATATGGACTTGTAAGTCCATAAAACTTGTGGGTAGTTCCTTATCAAACATACAAACAAGCACACCTATCTCTCAATGCCATCGTGGAATGCTATCCATATAAATCTCCCTTGATGTGATCCAATGTACAAATAAAAATAATTTCGATAATATGGCATGTCGCAGGTCCTGGGGGAAGTCAGAGTTCACACAACCACACACAAGCAAAGGATAATGACACTACAAAATAGACACACACATCATTAATTTCAATAAAACTATGAGTGCATAGAATATTTTTACCGACGTTAGTATAAAATAAGAATAATGTATTCAACATACATACCCTTAAAAGGTTCAGATGGTCATGTGATTTCAACCCCGACATATTACCTTCTACAGTGAAGCAATTTTGTAGAGTCGACCCATATAGAAAAGGTGCCTTCACACCCAATATAACATCATTCACCATAGAAAGATCATCTTTCTTCAAAATCCATTGGACATCACCTAGTTCTTTAAAAGATGAAGATGGTCCAACCTCTCCTCTAGTTTTGTTTCTTGGCCAATGTCTCTTTTTAGTATTTGAAGCAATAAGATCTCTCCTAACAACCAATGTGTCGCTTTTATTCCATGATATGTGCCTCCATAAAGAATATGAAACATTTTTTAATATATGCATGGGATCTAATAAGTGGCCAATATTAAGATGTTCCCAATATGGAAGCTCATAAAATACATATTTCCTTTTCATCCCAATGATAATTTTCTCAACATAGGTGTCAAAAAATTTAGGATCATAAAACATAGGTTCCCCATATGAATCAAACAATTTTTCCATTTCCTTCTCCTTCTCTATGTCATATTCCCTATTCCAATATGTTGGTGTCATTATTTCAAGTCTTCGGGTTCTCTCTAGTTTACCATTGAAATCATATGCAACTCTTCTATAGGTGTGGTCTTCTGGGAGGAATACCCTCGAATAGTCGTACACCATCTTTCATAGGTGGTTGGACCACCTAACCTTTATAGAAGGTCCACAACATTTACAACCATGATACCCTTTTGTTACAAGACCTACAATGCTATTGTATACATAGCATGCTGGTGTAAAAAATATAGTCGCACCAAATGAAGTATGCCAAATAAAATTACAGATGTAAAAAAATCAATGAACATGCTTACTAGAGAAAAATCCTAGTTGTGGATAATCATGCGTGGTGTACATAGATATTCCATACAACGTAAAATACCTCTCCATTGGGATGGGTCTTGATACATCATATACATGTATCCCTTCCCATAATTTCTTAAATTCATCGATCAATGGTTGGAGGTAGACACATATTATCTTCACTTGTATTCTACTCGGGAATAAAAGAGCCAGCATAAGATGCTCATTCTTCACCGACAACCATGTAAGGATATCATTGTTGATCACTCACATTGGCCAAACAAAATAGTTGGTGTTTTGGAGGGAATACGGGTTAACTCCATCCATAGCTATGCTCATTCGTAGGCTTTGCAATTCATCCTTGAATTTATCGGGCCATGTATCCTCTATATGCTTCATGTTTATTGAATATGCTAGGATTCATATAACTCTTGGCTCACTTCTATGTGAGGCATGCCACCCTTTGCAACATGACTAATTGTTTGCAATGAAAGAGCCTTTGAATTCTTGGAATTATAAGCATGTGTCTCAATATCTTATGAGGATGATCATGTGCCTTACCCTTGTTTTTTTATTTATGCTACCTATCATGCCTAAATTTTGGACATATCTTTTTGTCTGTATATTTGTTTATATATAGAATAAAATCATTCAGACATGTGTGGTATGATATGTACTCAACACCCAACATTTTTAACATTTGCTTTACCTCTGTGCAACTATCAGGAAAGAGATTATCACTCGAAAGTACCTTATCTTTGAGTAACCTACAATTAGTGGGAAATATAAATGTACAATGACATTAACATGAATAAAACCAACCCTTTGAATCCTTCATTGTGTGACAATATTCCTTAAAAATTTAGGGGAATTAATGATTAGTTACCTCAAAAGCACAGAGAAACACACGTCTGACATACCATACATTAATTTCAAGTTTTACAGTAACATTTTTGTTCCTAATGTTGAAAATTTGGTATGCTCGTTTAACCATAGACAATGTAACATAATTTTCACCCAACCATAGGCACAAGGCCAACCCCGAGCATCCTAACCTTTACTTAGAATAATTCCAACAATCCTACTCTAGAACCAACAGATAAACCCTAGTTGAAAACTGTAGCAACAACTCAAGACATGTAGAGTTATCCTTCTCCAAGGGTATCACACAAGAGAGAGAGTCTCCATAGAACAAGTACCATACACAACTGCAGCAGCTGCAACTGCACTACTCTCTCAGACTTGCACCATACTTAGTAAGAATATCACCAAGAAACACCAAGAGAATCACCAAGAAAAAACACCAAGAGAGAGACCAAGAACCAAGATATGACCATGCACCCTTATTCCTCCTTGCAGCTGCAGTTGCAGCTGCAACTACAATTCTCCACAAGACTTGCGCACTAACTAGCTGTCCAAATGAGCTAAAATGTCCTTTATTTATATTAAACTGTCCAATGAATCTTCTGGCTGGGATGACCTGAATTTCTGGTAATTATGTTTTATGTTTATATTTTTCCTGTGGAGCCGACTTGTATTTATGGAAGATAATACTCTAATATTATTATTCTTCTAGGCCTACTTTTCTTTCTAGGGTTTCCACACATCTGTTTAATGGTTCACTTGCTTCTAGAATATTCTATTATAAGTCAAAGGTTACACGTGGAGGTTAATACCTCTCGTAGCTACCAAAAAATCAACACTCCCTCTTAGCTAGGGAGGTATTAACTAATATGTTATTCATGTAGTAGTCTCAAACACATCCATCCATATCACATGGCATGGGAACGACTCACATGGTCTTGCAGACTAGTCTACAGGTAACATTACCATATCCACATAGGATATCCATAGGGAAACATGAATTCACCCCATGCATCCAAGGTATGTGGGTATCTCTCAATAGCTACAAAAAGTCCCCAGGACATCCACTACCCTACAATGCATAAGTACCTGATCATGTGCACCCTCGGTCTGAGTGCCAACCCTTTTTCATGCTGGATGAGATATGCCAGACTCAACGCCAACTCTTTTTCATGCTGGATGAGATTTTCCATTTGTTCTCAGTTCCAACCCTTTTCATGTTGGATGAGACCCACCAGACTCAGTGCTATCCCTTTTTCATACTAGATGATATTTTTCCATCTGTTCTCAGTGCCAACCCTTTTTCATGCTAGATGAGACCCAACAGACTTAGTGCCAACCCTTTTTCATGCTGGATGATATTTTTTCATACTTAATGCCAACCCTTTTTCATGTTGGATGAGTTCCACTTGTCACTCCCTCTGAAGAGGGACCACACTAAGATTTTCCTTGAAGTATTCAAACTTTTTCCTCGACAACAACTTGGTGAACACGTTCACAACCTAATCCTTGGTAGTCATGAACTGGAGCCTCACTACTCCCTTCTGCACCATATCCCTAATATAGTAATGTTTAATCTCGATATGCTTCGACATGTCATGGAACACTGGGTTCTCTGAAAACTTCATGCAACTCTGGTTGTCACACCAAATGCATGTCGCTTCCAATTCGGGACCAAATAACCCAGACAACAACTTCTGAAGCCAACCACACTTCTTCTTTGCTTGCTGCACATGCTGCCACATACTTAGCTTCAACCGTACTGAGCACCACACATGACTGCTTCCTGCATCTGACATAGCCTCCTTCTCCTTATTGTAGTACCCAAATCCCTTTGGAACTAACCGTCTGTCTCCCCCTCAAGCCCTGAATATCAACTGGATATTCAATCTATTGACTTCATCACTTGTCCTCCAGAACAAGTCTCGTCATCCTCTTCTTGTAGGTCTTACCTACAAGTCAAATTTAGTCCAATGTCAACAATATTCCATAATCATGAAATTAATCAAGGCATAAAGCAATAACAATTTCTTAAGTATGATGACATATTACTCATAGTCATGCAACCACACATAAGGTTTTATTATCTTTGAACACACTTTTTCTCAACACTCATCCACATGCCAATACATGTGACAACTATCTAGATGCCTTCCATCTGTACCATAACATACTATAAGGAGCGTGATACTCCAAGCATGTTAGCAAAGAGGTTTCATCCTAGACATGCTCCATCATGAGATGTTGTGCAATGCTATAAGCTACATACTTATAAAGTCACATGCCAAACATGAGCCTACTACTTGAAAGAAAACCGAGTCACATTATAAATAAAACATATGACAATGAATCATTCATAGTGAGATATATGGTCCTCCCTCTTAATCTCAACTATCATGTCCTAGAGATGTAATACTCCTAGATATTTCATGTCTTTGAGCATCACATCATGCACTATTACATTGAAATTTCTTCATGTTTGCTTCACTATATGGGCCAAATAGCTCCCTCTCAGCCTTGACTCCTTCTGGGTTGGTACTTGGTGGGGTCGCCTTCCTCACCACTAGTGGAGCCATTTGCTCCTAATGATATGGATCGTCAATTCTATATGACTTTGCATCATGTAAAGTGTCACAGGACATTGCTAGTCCCTTCCTGGTTACTGCAATGATTAAGGGTAGTCCCTTCTGGATCTACTAACTCTTCCTGATGATCTAAAGACTGATCAACTATACTAGAGGGATTTGTTCGGTCATGTTTGGAGCCTTCTTCTCCTTACAATCAATATTCATATGAGATACTATGTATCTCACAAAAGTACCCTTCTTCGTCTTCTTCTTCTTTGGTACAAGGATGTATACAGTCGTGCATACAACTTCCTATATGCATAGTTTTCTCCATGTCTCAAACTAGAGACCATCTAATATGTTGTCTCCTGCAACCGTCACTGTAGCTACCCCTATAGTTATCACCTGTGACCTATTCGGGACAAGGAAACCAAAGGGGGAAACAATGGACAATAATAATACTCTTATAATAATAAAAACAAGAACGAGAACAATAATCACAGTAGCTTCTTCTCAGAGCTATTCCTTGTGACCTTCCTGGAACAAGATAAAAAATAAAAATACAATAATAGGAACAACACTTTTCTAGTGTTGTGATCAATCATTCTTCCATGGTATCCTCCATGGAATTTATAATATAACCAACATGACCTGCTTGGAAGAAAAACAAGAAGTATCTCCTAGAGTATATGTTAGTTCATCTTGCAAACAAGTACAATAAGTATTTATATCAATAGTACTTACATGCTGCAAAGTATTCATTGTATCTAGAAGTAATAGAACCTTTCAAGGATTTTTGTCACACCTAGTATTGTAGCAATTATCAAACTTGATATGTACAAATTGAAAATTTATTAATTTAATCAATCAAACCTAGAACCTTGATTCTTATCTTCAAGAACGATTGTTGTTGATTTTCTTTCGAGTCTCCTTCACTCAAGATGACATGTATTCTCTTCAACCTGTCCCCTGTACTTAAGACAATATACTTTCTTGACATAAATCCGAGTTAGAGAATATAATGCAAATAAACTCTAAAATATCAACCTTAATCAATCTAATAATTTGACTAAAGCTAGTTTCTAACTTCAACTTTGACTAGAGATTAGTACAATAATCATAACTTCAATAAATCAAAAAATGCAACCTAGATGTTCATAATGCCATAACAAATAGAGGCATATGAAAAAAATCAAACCTAGAGTGATTGCTTTGGATCTACGATTGTAAGATATCCCTTCTCTTGTAATCACACTAAAAATAGTGATACAATTTAAATATATATAAGTACATACCTTTGGAAACATTGACAGGAAGTGGCACCATTCGACAGCAGCGGTAAGAAATGATGAACCTTAAAACTTCAAAGGTGCTCCAACTTGTAATCTAATGGTAGTTGGAGATGCACTAGGGTAAGACACACTAGGAAAACCAAATATTAGTCCCAATACTTCACAAAAAATTTCACTACAACTGGTATTACAACTAGTGTTGACACTGCAATTGGTGTTGCAAATGGCACGAAGGAACTAGCACTACAAAACCTAGGGTTTTATGAGGAAACCCTAATTTCTCAATTCCAAAATTTGCAGATCTGATTGAGGGAAGAGATGCGCCCTACTTAGGTGACCTTCTTAATGAGTTCAGTATGTGCTCAATGAGATTAACAATGGGGGAAACTGAGGATATTCCTTCTAGTGATTAGACTTTTACGAAGGAAACCAAATCTGATACCATGTTGAAAATTTGGTATGCTTGTTTAAGCATAGTCAATGTCACATCACTGTCACCCAACCATAGGCACAAGGTCATGCCTGAGCATCCCGACCTTTACTTAGAATACTTCCGGTAAGCCTACTCCAGAACCAATAGATAAACCCTAGCTACTAACTGCAACAACAACTCAAGACAAGTAGAGCGCTCCTTCTCTAAGAGTAGATAACAATAGAGAGAGTCTCCATAGAACAAGTACCATACAGAACTGCAATAGCTGTAACTACACTACTCTCTCAGACTTGTGCCATAACTAGTAATAATATCACCAAAAGTATCACCAAGAACCACCAAGAGAATCACCAAGAAAAATCACCAAGAGATAGACCAAGTCCCAAGATATGACCATGCACCCTTATTCCTCCTTGCAACTGCAACTGCAGTTTTCCACAAGACCCTCACACTAACTAGCTTTCCAAATGAGCTAAAACATCCTCTATTTATATTAAACTATCAAGTGACTTTTCTGACTGGGCTGACCCGACTTTCTGGTAATTATATTTTCTGTTTATCTTTTTCCTATGGAGCCGACTTGTATTTCTGGAAGATAATAATCTAATATTATTATTCTACTAGGCTGACTTGTCTTCTATGTTTTCCACACATTTGTTTAATAGTTCACTTACTTCCGTAATATAATATTATAAGTCAAAGGTTACACGTGGAGGTTAATATCTCTCGTAGCTACCAAAACATCAACACCTAGCTGGGTAGACCTTGCAGATCCCTGTACTCGAACAAATAGAGGGGTGGTGGAATCAAATTTTAGGATTTTTTGGAAGGTATCTATGCCATCAATGTCATCCCCTAGTTCATTTTGATAGAATGCATCTAACAAAATTCCCTCCATGGCTTGGATATCCTACAATAAATCATCCATACCAACCTCTATATCATTGCCTTCATCCCCAACATGTGAATAACTAGTGTTATTGTCTATGTTTTGAATTGGTGACTCAGGACATAGTGGGAATTGAATAGTTGGTTTTTTCAACCATTCTCAATATTCTTCCTCTTAGAGCTATTTTCCTTTATTAGTAAGCTCGCGACTTGAAATCATAGTGGGGTACAACGGTAGATGGTGGACATGTCGCTCGTCATTAAAATCCTAATTGTAAAAATATTGAACATTACATCGATAATATTAGTAACACAATGATTTTAGTATGTTCAAATAATATATTACCCAAAGGAAGCCAATAAAATTATTCAAGCTCTGACCATGCACCTAGGGTTTCATTGATTCTGAACAACTCACAAATCTCTCTCCCATGGTAGAAATTGGAGGGGAGAGATCAACTCCTTCCTACAACATGAATCTCTTGGGTCGAACCCTTGCCAATCATAAAACCCACCATGACAAAGGAAAAACAACAGAAACTAGTTCTGTAAAGGAAAGGACCGCACTGTCAGATGCGCCTAATCCAACCAGGAATACAACAATTAATCAAATGAGAAATCTCAAGGAACAAGTCGTTGCATCCCTAATACCATAAATACTCCAAGGTAAGAAGTCACTTCCACTTCCATAGATCAATACATTCAACACATGAATGACCATGCCATCATTGGCAAATTTATGGGCATCTTGCCGACAAAGAAATCCTTGGACTGATGCATCCACACTAGGTGGAAACCCAAAGGCTAGGTAGACCTCAAATTGGAATCTAAAGGATTCTTTATTTGAAAATGGCCCATATTTATTCAACTTCATAGGGATCTATTTCAGGCTCTGGTCGGAAAACATCAACCCTGACAAATAATATTTCACCAATGCCCTTATCTAGATCTAGATGTACTCTCTATCGTATGAGTACTAGGAGGAAGAAACACTTGTAGGCATTGGGAATGCTCTGGGGTCATTTTTCAAAACCTATGAAGAAACCAAGCAAGGAAAATATACCTCCTACACTCAAATTTGTGTGTACCTCGATGTCTCTAGATCCCTCCCAGAATCAATTTGCCTTAGATATCATGAAAAACAATGGATACAAATGATAGAACACAAGCACGTGCCACAAGTGTCATGAGCACAAACACATATTCATATATTTCCCACTGACCAGGTCACCCAACCCACTAAATACAACCATCTCCAAGGACACAAAAAGGTTTGAAACAATGACCTTTAAGCGTAGAAATGATAAGAAACCTAATCCCCCCCCTTCCTTGAATGGCATCCCCACTAGCAACAAATTTAATCCCCTTCCATCCTAGCAGGAAGAAGGAAGAACCATAGCACTAGATACCAAAGACCAACGAAACCCATGGATCTGGAAAAAATCCACTCTGAAAGATTAGGAGAACAAGAAAAACAAAGAAAAGTAACGACTGACACAAAACTCACCAATGAAGGTATCAACATAGATCCATACACATAAATGTTGTCAAACTCAAAAAACAAGGGAGAATTGGAGGACATAGAGGAACAAGAGATCAATTCTCTGGATCTTCAATCCCTCGCAAAGTCTTGGTGAAATAAAGACCCAAGTGCCATCCCAGAGCATCAAATACAAATGGTAAAATAATCTCTCATTCGTAGAAAATATAAGATATCAACTCCTAAAAAAATGTAAGCCTCCTATTGGAAATAATGAGAGGGGGGTGAATCAATATTTAGAGAAATTAGTATTTTTGAACTTGTACTTCAATTAGATCATGTATTCAATTTATATCCAATCAACAATGAAGACTATCCTATGAACAATGAATAATAGTATAAGATATACACCAATACACCATGCATAGTATATAAGAAGTAATCATGTATTATTGTTCAAAGGAAGTAATGACTTCGAAAGGTAGCTACAAATTCCAAATATAAAGGGAGGGATAAACCTCCAAAAGGAAGATACAATTCTCCAATATCAAGAGAGGGTTGACTTATCCATCCTTGCCCCTTCCTTCTACCCAAGAATATATGAGAGATAATAAAACTTTACATTAAATTATCACCATCAACCAACCATCACATAGAAACTGATAATGCTTCCTGAGACTTCTTCAACTTCTAAAATTATTCACTTCTTGGAATACTCTGATCCTGTATATAATATTACTCAATGTATTCTCTAAATCTCCTCCAAGTTTCACTGCTTGAATCCTCCCAGAAAAGGAGTTATAGAGAAAATGGTAGACCTTATTCAATTCTGGTTTATTCAAGAGAGAAAACTTGTATAGCATTCCCCGCGCTCAATATTTAACATAAGATTCTAAATTTCGTATACAGGAACTAAAACACGTACTATTTCCAATGCAATTGGTCTCACTTCATTTGGATTCTTTATGAAGATGTTATGACTGTTTTACCCGAAACACATGTTTATGACTAGCTTCAGGACTAGTCAAAAACCCTATCTTCCACATAGTGTATCTCCAAAATTATAGTGAATAAAGAGCTTAAATTTTTACCATAGGTACCTAGATATGAATTCTCAATAGAATCCTAATTTCACCATCGGAATCGTTCTAGACACAAAGTTATAGAAAAAATGGTAAGATGACTTGTAAATAACATACCTTAGAACACATCACCAAAAGACTTCATCCTCCCTTGAAATTCGGTCTTATTTACTTCATATTTCGTCATAAATTTGACTTATATCTCCTTGTTCATTAGTAAACTTGTGTGTGTTAAAAAATGAATTTATAATGAGATGTATTTATACCCTTTGTGTCACTTCCTTTTAACATTAGGGCCAACATGTAGTTTCTGCTTCAATTCACATTGTCATCTTCAAAAATTCATTTCTCCTCAATTGTGAGGATACACGTGACGTGCCACATACCACCAAAAGTGGCATGAATTATACTATCCATCCATGGGTGTTGTATCTGCATGTGTAATTTCCTTTATGTCTATCTACTTCAATCAACTGTGGGGTCCCAAAGCCAATGGCTACGGTTGACATCAATGACTACAACCAATGACTATGGTTGACATCAATGACTACAACCAATGACTATGGTTGACATCAATGACAACAACCAATCTTCCAACAGTCTCCCCCTTTTTCATTGATGGAAACACTCATGCTCCCCCTGTCATCATGATCCCAATTTCTCTCCCCCTTTGATATCAATGGAAAAGGGTGGGGTTTCTCCCCCTAAGTTCAATGGCATAAGGTGACCTTCTTATTTGGGGCTACTCCCCCTGAACATGTGGCACTCTATAATACTTCATCCTTATTTTTTGTCTTTGGGACTTTTTCTTCCTTGGAATCCTTTTGTGTGAATTTTGTATTCTCTCTCTTCTTCTGTCTAGGATGTATATGTTGTTTAGTCTTCTTGTTGCAGTTGCAACCAATATTCCTGAGTTATTTTCTCTAATTTTACATTTTTGAGAGTCAAACATAAGAGTGTATCTCTGATCACATATTTTACTGACACTGAGGATATTATACTTCAAATATTCAACCAATAGGACTTTTCCTGCTTTTACAATTTTACTTCCAAGCTTTACAGTTCCTTTTCCAAGTATTTTGGTAGATGAGTCATATCCAAATGTAACATTTCCACCCTTTTTATTCAAGATGACAAATTTTCTTTGATCTCCGGTCATATGAGATGAGCACCCACTGTCTATGAACCATTCATCTTCTTCTTTGCATTCTTTAGCGACCAATGTTATTTGGCAGTTTTCATTGTGTGTAATTTCTTTCCTTTTCCATGTTGTAGTTGGTATAGTGACATTTGGCATAGGATTATCTTCCTTCATCTCTCTGCAATCTCGTGCTTTGTGACCAATATTATTTCACTTGTAGCATACAATATTTTGATCCATTAATGGGTCAAATGGATTATAATTTATGTTGACAGGTCTACAAACATTTCCATATCTACTATTTGCACCATTCATGTATCTTGCATAGTTATTCCTTTCATTGATTCTACAATTGATTGCCTTTTGTCCAAAATTTCCACAAGTATAACAATGTCCAAGAAAGAAATTTTGATACATGGGAGTAAGTGATCTTCTTTATGGTGTGGTCCATCTGGGTTCACGATCTATTCTTCTGTACTTTACTTCATAATGATTGCTTTCATACATGATGGGAGAGGATCTTTTTAACGTCTCATTCCTTCTAAATTCTAGTCTTCTATCTTGTTGTTCAACTTTCTTTGAAGTGTTGGTTTCATCCTTTTCATATTCCTTCTCTTGTTTTGTTGTCTTCAAACTGTCATTGTATCCTAGTCTTGTCTTGTCATTTGTAGATATTTGACTGCTAAGGATCTCATCTAATTTTTCAATGTTTTTTTCGAACTTATTCAACTTTTCTATTGTCAATAGTAGCTCCCTTTTTGTGTTATCCAATCCTTCTTTCAATTTCTCATAATCTTCTAATTGTTCCTTCAAGCTATGAATGGTCTTTTCAAGCTTGTAATTCTCTTCTTCACAACTACTCAATTCACCTTTTAGTATTATGTTTGTGTTTCTAACATTGATATTTTCAGTTTCAACATGCTTCAACCTTTTAAGATTCTCATCTTCTTGTTCACTCTCTACGTTGTCTTTGTATCCCCAAAAGGAATCAAGGTTGGTTTCTTCATCTGACTCTTCTTCAGAAATGATTTCTTCTTCTTTAGAACTCTTGTGATCATCATCCTGGGTTTCTTGGGTTATGAAGAGGACTTCTCCTCCATCATTATATTCCTCATCACTCTCATCTGAGGAGATGTCATCATCCTTGGAGTAGAAGATATATATATTTTTTAGACTTCTCTTTTTATAGTATCATTTTTCAGCAATATGTCCTATTCTACCATATTTAAAGCATTTGAGAGGAGACTTACCTTTGTATCTACTAGTTCCCTTTTGGAGCCTTCTTACAAAATTTGTTATATCTTCATCAAGGTCATTATCCTTGTATTTTGTCTTATTTATGAATTTAAAGGCTATTTCATTGTTTGGTTGGTCAATTTTTGTACCTGTTCTCATTTCATATGCTATAAGATACCCATGTAATTCATCCATTATCATTTTGGTCAAGTCCCTAGTTTCTTCATTGGCGGACACCTTAGCATCATACTTCAAGAGAAGTGATCTCAACACTTTTTTTACAACCAAGGATTCATTGAGATCTTCACCTAATCCTCTGATAGAATTAACAACTTCATCAACTCTAAGAAAATAGGTTGCAATATCTTCCTTTTCATCCATCTTCAAATTTTCAAATTCTGCTCTATGTCGTTGAAGCTTGACCTTCTTAACTTTTGGATCACCTTCATATATACTCTTGAGTTTGTAAGTTTTAAAACTATGAAGTAAAGAAATGCATATAGATTCTTAAGAAAAATAGAAATTAATCAATGGCGCATACACATAGTACATAGAGATTTACCCTGGAAGCCCTTAATCGGGAGAAAACCAACCTTCCTTGGTGCCACACCTTTTAACTCTTTATTTTATTAATTTCACCATTCACCATACCATATATACAATGTTTTTATGTATTCCATATCTACCAAAATCCTAATCCCTTAATCAGGAATTAATTTAGAAAACCGCTAAAAATAGAAAAATCCACTAAAATAGTTGTCAAATCTGACGCCCCCCCCCACACACACATGCAAAGAATATAACACATACCCAATAGAGTTTGTCCCATATATCTTTAGCAGTGTTGCATCCCATCACTTTGCTAGCAATGGTTGGTGTCAATGCTCCTAGAATAACATGTATGGATTTTGAATTACAACTCATAAGCTTCTTCTCATTTGGATCGGTTGGAGCATTCTTTCGGATTACATAACCGTTTCCAATTGAGTACCAAATGTCTACTCCCAAAGATGTTAGGTAATTTTTCACTGTATCACTCTAGTATGCATAATTGCTTCCATCAAATTGTTGAATCCCATTTGGAATGTGCTCATGGTCATCCATCTCTGCTCAGGATTTTCCTTCCAGTGGTTAAACTGTTCTGAAAGAAACTTGATCTGATACCAATTGTTGGAAATACTGAGAGAGGGGTGAATCCGTATTTAGAGAAATTAATATTTTTTAACTTGTACTTCAATCAGATCATGTATTCAATTTATATCCAATCAGAAATGAAGACTATCCAATGAACAATGAAGAATAGTATAAGAGATACACCAATACACCATGCACAGTATATAAGAAGTAATCATGTATTATTGTTCAAAGGAAGTAATGA
>JZKD02S2290562.1:0-18297 GCA_000966675.3 Picea glauca
GTTTCTTGTAACAAACCACCCTTACACATAGTTGACCCCATTGCCCAACCTTAGGCACTAATCCTTAGTTGACTTAGGGAAAGGGCTGACTTTGCATTTAGACTTAGACTTGAACATGCATTGTTGCTTGTCATATTAGGCTAGTTTTTCCCCTTGGCCTATAATCAATTGAAACTAACTCCTAGAACATTGTAATTAAACTTAACTTAGCAACTTAGGGACTACCCCCCTTGGCTTCCCTAGGAGTAAGCCTAGAAGGAAGAAGTTCCCGTCAAGGTGACAGTGTGGGCAGGAACTTAGACATTGTGTCTCCGAGGGCACACTAAGTGAGCAAGACTTAGCTCACGTTTGCAAGTGTGCATAAGGACGGCAACAGATCCCATCTATGACATTGAGAGTCATTTCCAAGTGTTGCCTTTACAATTATCACAGCAGGTTACTCTTGACCAGTGGCAACAAGGAGATGAGATTTTTACCCATACTTTTCAAACACCCAAGGATGACCTAGTACCTTTTTTTCTTGATGATTTTCAGTCTTACCTTGAGGGTTTTGATGAGTACTCCTCTGAGCACTTGGATTTTTTCCATAAGGTGATTATCAACCACCGTTTTGCTTAGGTCTTGATAGGAGTAAGGACATTCTTTGGTTAAATAAGGATCCTTGTGACAACTTTCCCAGGCCACCTTCGATTACTTTAGTTTGTTGTGTCTCTAGAGGTGTAGTTGGGAATATGTTTTTGATGTTGATTTTCCTCTGGGGAAAACCCTAGAGTCCAAGGGTTGTTTGAATACTACAAGTTTAAGTCTTCCATCTCAGTGTTTCAACTTTCCCTTAAGAATTTGCTAGTCATTTACTAGATCATTGTCGATCATTGTCCTGAAGTGGATTGAGCACTCTCCTCAGAGAATGACTTGGCATGATTTTATCCCTCCCACCCACCTCCATGAGTTAGACCTTTTGATTTCTGATGATATGATATAATCTCTAACCCATGTTATTTTTGTGCTTAGCTTATCACTGTTTTGGTTTATGATGAAGCACAAAGGCAGGTATTGTGGGACATTGTTGGATTGGTTTCACTGGTCATTTGACTACACCTAGCATCCAACAAACAGGTAAGTGAAGGCAAGTAGGTAGGCATTTGCATTCATTGTATATACCATTGCATTGCATACTAGAGTAGTTTTCTTTCACATTTGAACATATGTTTGCTTTCAGTACTTACATATATATGAACTGGGGTGATATCACCACCCCAAATGATTACTGATGGTTTCTATTCAGATCAAGTAGGTTACAGGTTATTCCAGAGATGCTGAGGTTCTCATGCGCTCTACGGTGAGCACATGTCCCCGAGTTGGAGCCAGATGTTATCCCCCACTTTTAGGGATGACTAAGGAAATTATGTCTCGAGGCCCACAGGTCCTAGATATGCAGTACTAAGAGCCAGATCGACTTGAGCATGGCCCTAGAGGGCCCATCTTTTCTTCCTTTCAGTGCCTCCACCTTGACAGTAGCAACAACATCCATCACATTCGGCTTGGCCCCGTATCAGAGATGGTTCTTGCTCCATGAGGTAATGAGTCCAGGTATCATGGTATGTGTCACTCTGATCCTCAAAACCTTTGAATATGTGCATTTAATTCCTTTTGTTTCTAACGGGTGCTTGGATTTTATACTTATCCACTTGACCATGTCTGGGGTGAATGACAGGATGCCCTAGCAAGATTGTGCCCATAGGTTTTGAGTTGCCACTGAGGGGATTTCTGAAAAAATTCATCGTTTGTTCCCATCATACTTACCACTTTCCATCTTATTTCCCGCTCATCCATCCCGTTACATTGGTCCAGGCATTGGGTTGGCCAATTATTTAAGGGTTGAACCTTGCCTTGTGGGAAGAAGGGGATAAAGGCCCAGAAGGTAAAAGTAGTTGGAAAAAGATAAAAGCCTAAAATTAAAACCTCGAGATGCTTCGCCCAGGGATCCTCGAGAAAGAAGTAAAAGGCTTCTCAGCCAGAAACAAGAGGAACCCATAAAAAATAATAAATCAAGACCTAGTTAGAGGATAGGGGGTCTCATCACGAGCCAGCCTATTAGGTCCATGGGCACCTAGCGGTATGACACTACTAGCAGCTGGTTACCACGCCAGGGTAGTGGCTCTTGGTTGCATCACCAAGAGAAAGGGGGTCTCATCACGAGCCAACCTTCTCATCTCTGTGAAAGTGATTATGGGTAACATTGCCACCACTAGTCACCACACCAGAGCAGTGTTCCCTGATTAGATTCTTGAAGAAAAAGAAATAAAGAATAAAGAATAAAAGGCATGAATGGGCTTGGAAAAATTTGCATCCAGGACAGGTGCAACTCACCTTCTACGAAGGCACCCACAGGTAACCCCTGCATTTCCCTGCTTTCACTGCACCCCTTGTCAAGACATCCTTTATCCACCTCACCCATTTGAAAGACTTGGATTTAATATCTTCCGGGAACATCCCTTTTCCAGTGGACACTAGCCCAATAGGACATCCTGTCACTTCCTCCAAACTTGCATTGAAGATTTGTATAATGTCTTTGAGGACTTGATTGGGTAAAAGGGGTTTTATGCACATGTTTAATAATATTGATGATTAGATGTGATTGACATTGCTATGATCCCTGTGACTTATGAGCCCATGGAGGCCGTATCTGTTGATGTGCAGGATCATGCCCGACAGATAGGTACCACATTGGACAGGTACACATGGGGAGATGATTAGTTCGGATCTCCATGGGGTTGAAGAGCCCACCAGATGGATGCTAAGACCCCAGCAAGGGGCAGAGACAGGACAAAGGGGTTTGCATCGGAGAAGAGGAGGACGTTCCACAGAGACACCCTGATAGAGCCTTACCTAGGGAGTTGTGCCCTATTCATTGGAACGTTGGCCTTGGAAGGCCCAAGACATCACCTAGGAGGCTCATGATGTCATCCAACTTTATGGACGTTTTGGGGGACAGTCATGGCAATTTGGCACATGTTGCAGGTTGGAGAAGCCCAAGGAGGGCTAACATTTTGCTCGAAGAGGCTGCATTTTCCCTAGAAATGGATAGCGTCACCCTATAAGGGGCATGAAGTCTTACTTTTTCTTGATTAGAGTTTAATTTATGACATTTTAATTTAAAACAGTATTATTGTGTATTTTGGCCTTGTCGACCTTTTGATGACCTAAAATTTAATTAAGGTCATTGGTATGCTATATATTGAGGGTTTTTACTCTCATTTTTTGATCTTTGACTCACACATGAGTGAGGTCTGAAATTTTCGCCCTCTTCTAGGGTTTTGGCTGAAATTTTGAGGCACACTTGTTGAAGGAGACATTTTCTTGGAATTTTTGGCATTTCTCTTAGTGGAAGGTTTATAACTAGGGTTTTTCTACATGATTTCTTGGCTTATGTAAGTGAATTTCTGCAAAAAATCTTAATTGAATGGTTATAGTATTGTTTACTTGCATTTTTTATTATAATTTGTTGAATTAAACCCTAGGTGACAAGCACATGTTAAGGTCCTTGTCTCATGTCCCTACTAAGATTAAGAGCCATTTGATTTGTTGAAGTAAGATAGAGCCTTGCCATAGCAACACTGTATCCATATTCTTTTATCCTAGCCGGTTTTCATCTTGTATTTGAGCCAAGGAAGGAGAAAACGCACTAAGGCCTAGGGTTTCTACACGTTAGTGAGCCGTTTTCTCTAGGGTTGTATTGATGAAGCCCTTCCATAGAGACACTTCATCATTAAACCCTCTTTTCCTTAGACATTTCATCTATCACTCAAGCTAGCCGATTTTATTCTTTCCATTGAGCTAAAGGAGGAGAGAATACTAAGGCCTAGGGTTTGTACACCTTAGTGATCCTTTCTCCCCTAGGTTTTGATTGTTGAAGCCTTGCTTTAGCAACACCTCAACATTTAATCCTCTCATATTTTTCCATATCATTATCAGTTCGACCCTTCAACATTTGCAGCCATTTGACTTCATTTTCCCTAATGGTGCATTTATCTAAGACCTCTTGTACCTTGATCACATACAACTCCTAAACAATTCTTGAACAACTACTAATCCTTCTAACCCTAGATTAGACTAACATCTACTAACCCTATTGTTGTCGTTATCTACTTGAGTTATCTTTATACATTGCAGCATTTATATCTTTAAAATCAATTGAATGATTAGCTAAGGCATTGTTTCTTGATATTGATATTGTTACATTGATTTCCATTAGCATTTATTATGAAGTGATATATTGTGATCATTGCCATTGCACGACTCTTATTTGCTTCATCAATAATATTGTTTATCAGTTGCTTTATATCAGAAGTCCATAATTATATGAAGTACTAACCAAGAAGATGATCTTGCATATGCATAGTTTCTTTGTTGCTTTGTCTCGGGCAGGTACACTTCTTGGTTACTATTTCCGGTTATCTTTTATCTTTATTGGATATTAAGCTGGACTTTCTGATCGTTGGTGACTTGTGAGGGGGAATAATATTACTTAGCCATAATCCTTTGCCTACTCAAAACCCCAGGTCATCGAGGATGTCTCCCCTGGGCCTTACCTCCCTAAACAGAAAGAGATATCCCATTGAGGTGATAGCGGTGGGATAGTCTCAGTTACGCCAGTTTTCCCTTCTTTCATTCGTCTTTTGACTTAACTACAAACTGCGCGATAACAATAACCTGAGGAAAAAAAAACTCAGTGAAAGGGACTCCTCTAATGATAAAGTCCTAGGAAACTGACCTAAACTATGATCCATGTAGACCCATTACATTATTATCCCACGCAGGAGAGTAGAAATTCCAATTTACAACAAAAAGGTTGAAGGCCAAAACAGCCTTGTAGAACCCACAAGTCTTCAACTTGGTAGCATCGTCAGGTGCATAACTTCATGGTACATGGAGTTGAACCCCTAGTTGAAATAGGTGGTCAACATCTGGCTCCACATGGGGACGTGTGTTTTATCTTCACTTGGGAAGGAGAGCATATGAGAATCCAACATCTACAAAACAAAGTGCTCACCAATACCCAACATAAATACATGTATACAATGAATAAATAATATGCTATAAACAATAATCACATAATGAAATAACTATTGTACAACAATTACAAAATGAAACTATGATACAATAAAACATCTAAGTAACATAATTACACAATGAATGAAATAATACAAAACTGAAAATAAAGGAGAAGGGTTAGATATACGTTACAAAGGGTGTCCCTTTGGACATCGAGTTACCCATCATCTGAAGAAGAGCTTGAGTTGTTGGCCATTCCTTGGAATGTTTATGGGATCACCATCCCAATGGATGAGATGGAAAGAATTAGTACCTTCTATTTCCCGGATCATATATGGACCCAACCATAAACTATCAAACTTGCCATGTTTTCCTAGCTTCTCTCTGCCTTTATCCCATAACAAAATTGTATCCCCAACTATGAAGTCCCTCTGTCGGGATGACTTATCAAAATATTTCTTAAATTTACTCTGATTTTTTCAATTCTGGTCATATGCCTTTCTTTTTCTTTCATCTAACTCTATTATCTGATTAACTCTGTTCTGAACTGCATCCTGTTCCGTAGAAAAATCTTGAACTGAACCATAAGTAGGAAGTCTAAGGTGCACTGACAACCTAGCCTCCAAACCATACACTAACTCGAAAGGAATTTTCCATGTTGTTTTCTTAGTAATTATGTCAGCCCATAATGCATGCTTAATCTTACTATCCCAAGATCTTTTGTTTTCTCCAACAATTTTCTTAACTATGGTGATTAAATTTTTATTATTTGACTCAGCTTGACCATTTCCTTGGGGATAGTAATCTGATGCATGTGACAAAATAATACCATACTTGAAACAAAAGGAAGACATTTCTGCTGAACAAAAAGCCTTAGCATTATATGTCATTATTTTTGAAGGCACCCCAAATCTAGTGATAATTCTATCTTCAAGGAAGTCCATGACAACCTTTTCAGTCACTGGCTTAGTGGGAATGGATTCAACCCATTTGGTGAAGTAATATGTAGTTGTTATAACCCATGAATACCCATTGCTTGAATTATCTTTGAACTTTCCTATGAATTCCAAACCCCACTGCTGAAAAGGTTCTTCAACCGTAACTGGTTGTAAGGGGAGCGCGGCTAACTTTTGTTTTCCCGTGAAAAGATGACAAGGCTCACATTTTCTTACAAACCAATGCACATCTGAAAAGATTTTGGGCCAATAATATTCTTCTCTAAGGATTTTGTGTGTAGTATTTTTAGCTGCAAAGTGTCCACCACAAAATCCAGCATGGAATTCATCCACTAGTTTCTTTGATTCAATATCATCTTCACATATAAGGATAATTCCATCAGGGATTTTCCATCCTAATCCATCTCTAGTGAGGACATACTTAGAATATTTTAACCTCAAAGCTCTTTTCTTATGACCCACTAGATGACTTGGACAAGTAAGATTCTTAAGATAGAAAATAATATCTGCATACCACTCAAGTTGTTCAAGCTTTAATAAATTAGGGGAGATCTCTTGATTATTATTATGGCAAATCATACCCAAGGCCATTTCATTCCTTTTAGTTAACATTTTGGCTAAACCTTGACCCTTAACCAACTTGGTGGGTTTGATTTCCAAATCATACTCTTGGATTTTAGCAATCCATCTACCCCTTGAGCCTAATCCCTCTAACTGAGATAACACATCTTTAACTGTTGAATTAGGCACATAACCAATTACCTGGGAATATCCAATGAAGACTCTAAAATGTTTAAGTGACTTCACCAAGGCATATTCTTGTTTCTCAAACATGGGATACTTTAATTCTGCATTTTGCAAGGCCGTACTCATATATGCAATGGGTTGATCATGGCCTTGATCATTTTTCTGAAGTAACAGTATCTTTAGAAGCAAAAGAGAAAATCTGAAAGTCCTTAGAATAATCTGGGCTAATAAGGACGAGAGCTTCAGATATGGTAGTTTTAATATCTTGAAATGATTTCTTACTTTCATCATTCCATTCAAACTTAACATCCTTCTTAAGTAACTTATAAATAGGTTTCACAATTTCAGCATAGTTAGGAATGAACCTATGAACAAAATTGGTCTGGCCCAAGAAGGATTGGAGAGCTTTCTTTGAAATAGGCAAGGGCACCTTTCCAATTGCTTCAACTCTCTCTGGGTCTAACTTGACCCCATATTTTGAAATAATATGGCCCAAAATTTTACCTTCTGTCACCCCAAATACTGACTTAGCAAGATTTAAGAAAATTCCAAACTCTCTACACCTTTCAAAAACTTGTTTAAGATGACCAATATGACTCTTCCCATTCTTAGAAAAAATTGCCAAGTCATCCCGATATAAATCGTATATTATGATATCTCCGAAGTATAATGCCAAATGTGGTTGACAATAAAGTAAATCACTCAGCTAGATCAATGACAAAAGGATCTTAGCCGAAATACAATAAGAAAACTAAAATGGCAATACCCAATGATAGATGACACTGCGGGATCAATGGATGATTTGCAAGCTATGGCAGCTCACATGGTAACTGCTGCAAGTCCAGAAAGTTTTCCCTGGTGGCTAGATCTCTCGGATCGATTTGGAAATTGTCCCAAACAATGTGCCCTGCTGTCCCTCTCAGTCCTGGTGACTAATCGACCCCTCTGTTGGAGTGTCTGGACCTGGATGGATCCCCCTAGGGGAATGCACCCCTCTACTACTAGGAAATTGTGCCCTAGTGATTCCACCATCGGAATCAGCTGAGATGTGTCTCAAACTGATCGCCCTGGCCTACTATGAAATGGGTCATAAGGTTTTCCCTGGATCTTATCTAATGATCACCTGAGAACCTCTAATGTGTCCTCCCCAAGTGTCGCACTGCCAATGTTCGGAAAATGAATCCCTGATGATTCCCCCATTGGAAACTGACGAGAAACCAGGAAAAAGATACGTATGGATTGCCTCTCAAATGGGTCGGAGGGGAATCTTTGAACTCTCCCTGAATGGGACAAGTCTATCCACTAAACCTCCTCAGAAGTTGCACCCTCTCCTTGAACAAGTGCGCCCCTGGTGATGAATACTATAGAACTGTTGTTGAAGACTGATGGAAGATCTGTGTGATCTCCCTGATGACTAGGGTGTGTCTCTCAACACCGAAATCAACCACTGGTGTATTCCTCCTGGAATCCACTAAGCTACCTCTCCTGAGATGCGCCTTTCTCCTCAATGACAAGTCAAAATCTGCATAATGATGAATTAGGTCGTTGTACCTTCTCTTATAGCTGCCTGAAACCCTAATTCGTTGTTGACTTCTAATTTTAGCTCATTTGTTCTAGTTTTATCCCCGACTATAGTCTAACGGGGTTGTTTAGACCATTAAGCCTCCTCTCCGGAGCTCCTTTTTGGAAAGGGACATTAAACCAAATGTGTTTTGGAGTCTTCTTGTATTAAGGTTAGGCCTACCACTTCTGTAGGGCTATAAGCCCTTTTACTCCCTAGAGAAAATATCTCTAACAAGGTAAATCTCGGAGGGTGTAAGCCCTTTTAATATTCCTAGCAACCTTCACAATGGCTTATTCAATAAACAATAATGATAAGCTTCGTGGAGGGTGTATTCCCTTATACTCCTCCAAGGATTTAGCCAAGAACAACCATGAAATAAGCAAGAAGAACTAACAATATGCAATTTTTTCTTACCAATTCAAAGAGAAATTCAAGATAAACCCTTATTCACAAAGAAAATTTCATCACCATAGAAAAAGAATATCCTCCAAGAGATAGCGCACCACTTATCTCCACAAGACAAGTATAAACCATGGCATAAGAGAGAGAGATGAAGTTTTCCCAACAGGGATGAAAGTTTCAGCCAAGTATCTCTTCTCACATGAGAGAATTATTTTAAAAATGAAATGAATTTGATCATTATTTATACAAAACCTCTAAAAAGTGTTTGTCCACATTCAGTTAGGGTAAAACACAAAATAATGGGGCCACCCCCCTTTAAAAAGTAATTTGATTTTAACTTGAATTTTGCACAAAAAGAAACCCTAAGGGTGACGTCAACCCCTTCTAGGCTGACGTCTTGGCATATTTAGAAAGTCATTGAGGTTGAAGGTGAATTCGTTGGGCCTCCTAAGGCCTTTTCTCCATGGTGCATGTAATGTTCCCAAGCTGATTTTTCTAGGAACTAAGGGTTGTCGTGACCTTTTTGTTCAAGTGTTTGAGTGTGTTATGCAGGTATTCTTCACCAAAGTTTCACTGAAGGTATTTTCATGAATATTATAACATATAGATAATAAACAAAGCATACAATACACGACAATAGAAAGATACATGCATTGAACACCAAAGAAGAACCAACAACTTCAGATCTGATCTTTATTTAGATAATAAGAATATCCTCATACAATAGATCTGCAAATCTGGAACAATATAGCTATTATATAGAAGCAGGAATGACAATTGTTACCCCCCACTTTTAGGGATAACTAGGAGATCATGTCTCGAGGCCCAGAGGTCATAGACATGGAGTATCGAGAGAAGGATTGACTTTAGCATGGCCCTGGAGGGCCCACCTTTTCTTTCTTCCAGCATCTTTGTCTTGTCAGCAGCAGCAGCATCCATCACCATCGGCTTGGTCCTGTGTCAAAGATGGTTCTTTCTCCATGAGGTAATTAGTCCATGTATCATGGTATGTGTCACTTTGATCATCAAAACCAGTGAATGTATGCATCTGATTTGTTTTATTTCTAACAACTGCTTGGATCTTACACTTGCCCACTTGACCATGTTTGGGGGAATTGACAGGGTGCCCTAGCAAGCCTGTGTCTGTAGGTTTTGGTTTTCCACTGGGGGGATTTCTGAAAAGCCATCGTCCGCTCCCATCATAGCACCATTGTTTCATCTTGTTTCCCGTTCACTTATCCCATTCCACTTGTCTGGGCACTGGCTTGACCTATTTTCAGGACTGCACCTTATCTCGTGGGAAGAAGGGGCTAAAGGCCTAGAAGGTAAAAGCAAGCTGGTAAAAGATAAAAGCTTAAAAATAAAACCTCAAGATACTTCACCTAGGGATCCCCGAGAAAGCAATAAAAGGCTTCTCAGCAAGAAACAAGAGGGACCCGAAAAAAATAATAAAACAAGACCTAACCAAAGGGTAGGGGGTCTCATCACGAGCCATCCTATTAGGTCCATGGATACTTAGCAGTATGACATTGGCACCAGCTGGTTACCATGCCAGGGCAGTGACTTTTGGTTGCATGGCCAAGGGAAAGTGGGTCTCATCATGAGTCATCCTTCTCATTTATGTGAATGTACTTGTGGGTAACGTTGTCACCACTAGTCACCATGCCAGGGCAGTGTCCCCTGATTATCTCTTGAACAAAAAAAAAGAAAAAGCAATAAAAGATAAAAGAATAAAAGGCAAGGATGGGATTGGAAAGAATGCATCTAGGACAGGTACAATTTGCCTTCTAACAAAGGCACCCACAGGTAACATCTCTTGCATCCTTGGCCCTCATTGCACCCAGATGTTTGGACATCCCCTGACCACATCACCCACTTACATGGCTTGGATGAGGTCTCTTCCAGGAACTTTCCTTTTCCAGTGGACACTAGCCCAATAGGACGCCTTTTCCTTTTCTCCAGACTTGTATTGTATGCTTGTGTAACGTCTTTGAGCTGTTAACTGATGTATTAGCGATTTTTATGCACATGTTTAATAATATTGATGATGAGATGTGATTGACATTTCTAGGACCATGCCCGACGGACAGGTGCCATTTGGACCGTTACACATGGGGAGATGATCAGTTTGGACCTCCATGGAGCTGAAGATCCCACCATATGGATGTTGATACCCCATCAGGGGAAAGAGACAGGACAAAGATGGATCAGGGGATTTGCACCGGAGAAGAAGAGGATGTTCCACCAGAGGCACCTCGACAGAGATTGACCTAGGGGGATTGGCCCTTTTTCAGTGGAATGTTGGCCTTGGAAGGCCTAGGACGTCACCCATCATGACCATGACATCACCCAACATTATGTACGTCTTGGGAGGTAGACTAGGCAGAATTGGCAAGTGTGGCAGATTGGAGAAGCTCAAGGAGGGCTAACGTTTTGCTCCACGATGCTCCATTTTCCCTAGAAGGAGCTAACGTCTCCCTTAGAGGGGCTTGTTATCTCTTTTCATCTTGATTAGGGTTTTAATTTGACAATTTAATGTAAAAACAATATGATTTAATGTTTTGGCCTTGTCGACCTTTTACATGACCTGAAATGTAAATTTAGGTCATGATATTGTATAAATGAAGGATTTTCACCTTCATTTTTTCATGACAACTAACTCACTCATTAGTGAGGTCTGAAATTTTCACCCTCTATTGGGTTATTGGCTGATTTAGTGATGCGCACTTGTTGAAGGAGGATTTTCTTGGCATAATTTGGCATTTCTTTTAATGGAAGGTCTTACAACTAGGGTTTGCAATGCTTTTTCTTGGTGATATGTAAGTATTTTTTCTACAAAACTTCTTGAATGAATGGTTGTAGTTTTATTTCTTTCATATGTTTATAATTTTTCTGAACAAAACCCTAGGTGACAAGCACACAAGTAGGTCCTTGTCACATGTCCCCATTGAGAGAATTTTCAGCCATTGATTGAAGAACGAGAGAGCCTAGCCGTTGCTACACTCTCATTCTCTCTTCATTTTTGCTAGTCGTACCTTTTATAAGCTAAGAAGAGGGAGACACCCTAAAGCCTAGGTTTTCTACACTTTGGGCCTATTTTTCTAGGGTTTGTTGGTAGAGCCTTGCTGTAGCAACACTTTGCTTCATCAAACCTTCTTGTCTTGGTTTTATGCTTCATCTTCAGCTAGTTGTGATTGCCATTGAGTTAATGGAGGAGGAGAGAGCACAGAGGCCTAGTTCTCATACACCAAGGTGAGCTTCTCTCCCCTAGGGTTTTCACTTTGAGGACTTGCCTTAGCAACACCTCAAATCTTCTCCCTCTAGTCCTTATCCATTTTTATCTTTGCCTCCTTTAGCTCTTGCGTCCTTCACTATTTGACTCCATTAACCCTAAGGCACTGATCTAAATACCTCATGCGTTTAAGTGAACTTGATCACAAACAACTTTCAAAATCTTTAATCAAACCCTAACTTCACTAACCCTAGCCTAAAACTAACCTTCTAACCCTATATGTTGCCATCATCTTTAGCTATAACATCATTGGTGCAGCTAAACATTTTTCTTTATAAGCATTTGAATGATGATTAAAGGCATTAATTGAATGAGGTATTCATATATTGCAATGAATGCCATATTGTTTCAGCGTTTATTGAAGAAGTGATGAAATTTTCATTGCTATTTATAAACATTGACTTCGTCAATATTCATTATCAAATTGATTATAAGTGTATCAGATAGTCGTTGATTTACATGAAGTACTAACCAATTGTACATCTTGCATATATCAATTTCATTGTTGCTTTGTCTTAGGCAAGTGCATCTCTTTTTTTTTTTGTTATACTTTATTATTGGTTGTTTAGCCGGACTATCTACTCGGTGGTGACTTGTGAGAGGGGAATAGATACTTTATCCTGTAATCCTTTTCCTTCTCAAAACCCCAGGTCACCGGGGATGTCTCCCTTGAGCCTTACCTCCCTAAAGAAAAAGAACCATCCCATTGTGGTGACATTGGGTGGGATTGGTTCCTATTACACCAGTTTAACCTTCAAACCTCAAGCCTTTTATTCTTGCTACAAACTGTGTGATAACAATAATAACTCCCAAGAATCCTAAGAAGAGAAGATACAAGCCTCCCAAGGCCCAATAGCTACAAGTGATGGATTACAAGATCGATTTCTTTCCTTTTGAAGTGATAACCCCTCAAACTGGCTAAGTTGCGCACTTGGTCCTGGATATAGCTTATGGATATTTCGGCCCTCTCCTTATGTATCCCCAACACCAACCAAAACCCAAGGGAATAATGGATATGAGGTCCACAAACACCTTTGATGAGTCCCCTTGCATAAGACTAGTGTGTTTTCCCTCCAGATGAGTAGATCTCCTCCAGACAGTGCACCCTTCTATAGAAGAAATTGTGCCACACTCACAAGAAATCAATGAACAACAAAATCCCACCAATAATGAGCCAAGAAAGGCGCTATAACCCCTTTTGACTACCTCTTCAACTAGGGGGTCAATTCCATGTACCATGAAGATATGCATCATCAGATGCAAACATGTCGAAGACTAATTGGTTCTACAAGGCATTTTTTTCTCCAGTACACAGTTTTGTAAATGGGATTACCGCACCCCTGCACGGGTTTATAATGTAATATATATACATGGATCATGTTAGGTCAGTTTCCTTAGGGTTACTTCATTAGGAGAGTTCCTTTCACTGAGTGTTTTTTATCCTCAGGAGGTTAATGTGGCCTAACCAACTGGGTTAATCTCCCCTGAGTTTTTCTCTCCCACTAGCAATAAATCCTCCAAAGTGGTGAAAGACGTTCTAATGAATTCATTCTTAGGTAGCTAGTGTATAGGAATTTTGTAAATGACCATGTAAGACAACACGCAAATTTTCGTAGAATTTCGTCAAGTCTAGCTAGGTTTTTTTTTAAGTTGGGAATTAATTAATTCTGGGTAATTAATGTAAAACTTAGGTCCCGTGATTTTTGATAGGGGTATTTGTACTCAAAATAAATATAATGAGACCCCCTGCACCCGTGGGCCAAGTTTCAACTCAGTCAGACAAGTTTTTCTTGGTTTTTTGTCCACTTAGGAGTTTTTTTCGGAAAATGACGATTTTAATTGCCAAACTCAGGACATGAAAAATGTCAATTTTGTAATAGTTAGTCAAATCGGGTGAAGTGGAATTAATTGAGATGGAGACTACCCTAAACCATCCCAACCATTTCCTAACCCTTACCTACCCTTTCTACCCACTATTTAATTAAATTACATATCGGGAATACGTCCCCCTTTGAGCTTACGTACATCCTCTCCACATGAGTATGGAAACTCTCCTTAATATAAGTCGTGGGTTCCCTCTCCCCTCTTATGCGTTCCTCTAGCCTCCACATCACACTTAGGAGTTTGGAATCCACACTCCAAGTCAAAAACCTCACGTACACCTCACACATTTACTCAACTCTCGCGCTTTACCTCACGTAACAATGGAAACTTCAATTTTTAAAATTGGATTTTGCATTGATTAGAGCATGGGTCCTTTCTCTCCACCAATCACATAACTTTTGGGAGTGTGCCATCCTCACTCCTTCCACACTCCTTCCACATTCTTTCCACATGCCATCCTATACCTCGCATATTTCCTCTTTTGCCTCACACTTTCCCCTCTTGAACTCATGCTTTCATCTTTGTGAAGCTCATGCTTTCCTCTTGAGCTTATGCCCCTCTTAGCATGTACGTCCCCACCCTCTGCATAAAAGTAGAAACATCATGTTTTGAGGGGAAACTAGTGTAAAATCTAAACGTTGGCTTTTCTTTTGGCCAATGTGTCCCTCTTTCATGGCCAACTCACCTCTCCAATTCATATTTTTTCCATTTCCCCTCACCCTAAAAGCTCAAGCTCTTATTGGTTGTTTTTCTCTTTGAGTTGTCTTGTCCCTTGGATGTTTGACACTTGTTGAAGATCCAAGAGGGGTCTCCTTAGCTTCTCAAGCTATTTAAAGGACCTCTCACTCCCTCATTCAAGACCATTCTTCACAGTATTGTTATGCTACCGAAGTCTCCCCATCCCTCTCTCTCTCTCTCTCTCTCTCTCTCTCTCTCATTTCTTTCACCTTGCTTCACTGGTTTTTGCTCTTGAAGAGCTTGTAGAAGCATTGATTCTACAACCTCTTCCCATTTAATAATACAGAAATATCTTTGGAGGAACTGTGGCGTTCAAGATTAGTCTGGATGTGCCACTTATTGTGAGGTGATATCATTCTGAATCTTTATGTGTTTTGGTCAATGGTTGCTCAAGTGAATTAGTTTACTAGGATAGGTGAGGAAATAGTGTAGTTACCCATCTATATATTTTGTGCATGCTTATATAATAGAAACTATGTTGTATTGTCTATGCATGCATGATATTATCTATTGTTCCATCTCACTTTGGGCTTAATTTTTGCAGATCACCTCTATGAAGTTGTTGGGATAGCTTCAAGGACGAATCTACTCTCATCTTCGCTTACACTTCACTAGCATTTTCTGTCCTTCTTCCTCATTCTTTCACGTTCAGTTTTGGGTATATAACATGCTTAGATAAGTCATTTAATCAAATATTAAATTATGATTTTTATATGTGTAGAGTTTCTGTTGAAAAAAAAAATCTTGTAACTTTGTTAAGTGTGTTGCAGCTCAAATCAACAAGCAATAGCTTGTTGATTTTTGCAAGTTCTCACCGGGACAAGAGGGCATGCTGCCCAAATTCCATGCACAACACACCCTCAAAACAACTCCTCTCATTTTGGTAAAATTTTCTCTTCTTCTTATCTATTCTAAATCACTGTAAAGCAAGCCCAAAGGAGTTGTACATGTTATCCCCGATTTCTATGGGTAACTAGGAGATCATGTCTCGAGGTCCACGGGTCCTAGACATGGAGTACTGAGAGCAGGATTGACCTGAGCATGGACCTGGAGGGCCCATCCTTTTCTTCTTTCATTATATTTGTCTTGTCAGCAGCAGCAACATCCATCACCATCGCCCTGGTCTTGTATCGGAGAAGGCTCTTGCTCCATGAGGTAATTGGTCCAAGTATCATGGTATGTGTCACTTTTGATCATTATAACCTTTAGATATATGCATCTTACTCCTTTTATTTCTAACGACTGCTTGACAACCATTGAGCCCACTATTTTTTCTTTTCCAATGCAAAACACCTCAAATATGTTTCCAAACACTTGTTGACAACTTCAGTCTGACCATCAGTCTGGGGATGATAAGTTGTGTTGAGATGCAATTGGGTGCCTTGTAGCTTGAACAGTTCTTGCCAAAAATTGTTGGTGAAAGTTGAGTCACGATCAGAAATAATAGAATGTGGCATTCCATGAAGCTTGAAGACCTGATCCATGAAAAGTTGAGCCACGGTGGATGTTGTAAATGGGTGTTGAAGAGCACATAAATGAGCATACTTGGAAAGGCGATCAACGACCACCATGATGATTGATTTATTGCCTGATTTAGGTAAGCCTACAATAAAATCCATAGAGATATCCCACCAAATAGCAGGTGGAATCGGAAGCGATTGTAGTGTGTCAGGAGATTTTATTGTTTCTCCCTTGTTGTGTTGACACACATCACATTCAGCCACAAAATTACGAACATCTTGTTTCATACCCTCCCAGAAGAAAGAACGTTTGACCCTGTCATAGGTTTTGGTAAACCCTGAGTGCCCAGCTATGGGTGTAGCATGAAGCTCAGAAAGTATTGTGGATTTAAGTTTTGATTGTTTACTTAAATACAAATGACCTTTGTATTGAAGCTCATCATGGAGCCAAGAGTACCCTGGGGAAACTGGAGAATTGGACTACAATTGTTGTATCATATGCGAACTTTTGGGATCTTGTAGCCATTCCTGGAAAATGGCTTGGATCCAATCTGGTACAATGAAGGAGAGAGAAAAAAGGGACCCTTCATCTTTATATTTTTGGGAAAGTGCATCCGAAACCACATTGTCTTTGCCTTTCTTATAAATGATCTCATAATCATATCCAAAGATATTAGTCACCCATTTTTGTTGCTCTAGGGAGGAAATGCGTTGTTCCAAAAAATACTTGAGGATTTGATGATCTGTCTTAATTTGGAAGCGTTGCCCCAATAGATAAGGGCGCCAAAGATCAAAGACATGCCAAATAGCCAACATTTCCTTTTCATAGATTGATTTGCCCAAATTTCGTTCAAATAGTTATTTGTTGGTAAAGGCCAAAGGTCGACCCTCTTGCATAAGGATAGTGCCAATTCCTTTTCCTGAAGCATCACATTCCAGGACAAAAGTCTTTGTGAAATCAGGAAGTGTCAAGATGCACATGGCCATCTTCAAGGTTTGAAAAGCCTGAGCAACTGCTAGAGTCCAGGTGAAAGAATTATTTTTAAGAAGTGTAGTGAGAGGGGCCGCAATCTTTCCATAGTTCTAAACAAACTTTCGATAATAACCTATTAAGCCCATAAATCCATGCAAGATTTTGAGAGTCTTTGGGTGAGGCCATTCTTGCATAGCTTCAATATTTTTAGGATCCACCCTGACGCCGTGCTTGCCAATAAGATGACCCAAGTATTCGACTTTTGAGGTGCCAAAAGCACATTTAGATTGTTTTAGGAAAATTTGGTGCTGAGAGAGTAGATGGGGAACTCGATCCACATGAGCCAGATGGTCTGTCCATATTTTTCTATAGATGAGGATCATCAAAGAAAACTATGAGAAAATGACAGAGAAAAGGAAAGAATACATGATTCATGAGGCTTTGGAAAGTGGAGGGAGCATTACACAAACCAAAGGGCATGACCAAAAACTCAAAGTGGCCCTCATGAGTTCTAAAGGTAGTATTAGGAATGTCTGCCTCTTTCATACAGATCTAGTGGTAGCCAGAACAAAGATCAAGTTTAGTAAAGAACTGGGCACCACTCAATTCATCCAAGAGGTCATCAATGATAGGAATGGGAAATTTGTCTTTAATGGTGAGTTTGTTGAGGGAACAAAAATCAGGACACATGCACCAAGAACCTTATTTCTTCATGACCATGACCACAATAGAAGATTAGGGGCTCGTACTAGGGTGGATAACACCCACGTTAAGCAGTTCTTGAACCATTTTCTCAATTTAATTTTTTTGGGAAAAGGGGTGACGATAGGGATGGATATTGGGAGGAAGGCTTCTTGGGACAAGGGAAATGAAATAATCATGAACACCACAGGAAGGAGGGAGTCCCTGGGGAGTGGAAAAAACCACTTGATGTTTAGAGAGGATGGATTGGAGGTCTTGTGGTACATAGGGTGTCTCAGTTTCTTGTATGGCATAGAGTTGGGAAATAACACCCGAATGACCTTTTTTGAGAGGCTTTTCCATGTGATGGGAACTAATGATCTTAGGGGAACCGGCAGTGATGCCTTGGAACTTATATTGCTGGCCCTCTTGGTCGAATTGCATGGTTAATTCCTTAAAATCCATGAGAATGGGACCCAAAGTCCTTAGCCAGTATGCACCCAACACAATGTCACAACCGCCCATGTCGATAGCAAACATATGAG
>JZKD02S2290573.1:16188-34367 GCA_000966675.3 Picea glauca
AATATGCTGAAAAAGAGACCACGATGGTTGGATAAAGGTGGTGGAAGACACCTGGAATGGTGGCGTTAACTTCCATCGAAAACCAATACCGTATTTGGTCTTCACTCGCCCGGAGAACCAAGAGCGGCTCGTTGGCCCGAAATTAATTACTCATCGGTTGGTAGGTGGATGGCTCCTCACGCGTAATTAGGGATGGGGGTAAAGCCACCCATCCATGGGGTCCTGACACCTGACCACCATGAGGGATATCGTGCCACACACAACCTCGCCGGAAAGGAAAAAGGTAGGAGGAGTGTGCGATCACGGGCAGACGCGAGGGAGGAAGAACTTCATACTTCCCCTGGGTAAGGAAGAACTTCAAATATCTTCAGTATTTCAATTTCATCCTTCCCCTGGTTAAGGAATATCTTCTCTGGCCTCTGCCAAACTTCAGGACCTAAGAAATAATGCATCAGGCCTAGGTCTTTCATCTCAAATTTTGCAGCAGGCTTCCTCTTACAATCTGTGATGATATTTTATTCACCAAGATCTTGGATCTTTCTTCAACTTGCAGATGTGATTCTTTGTGTCCTGTACATCGAAACCAAATTTTCACATCACATTGTACCAACCTGGTACACTTTCTCAACTGCAACTCAATCTGCATAATCATTTTTTGGTTCTATGTTCTTTCTGCAAAGCACTATTTGTCTCAGTGCTTGAGAGTATGTCCTCTACTTTTTCTACAACTGTTCCTTCTAGAACCGGGACTCTGCACTTGCAACTGCTATTTCTGAAGATGAGAATTACTTCTCTATTCTCACTGTGGCTGCTAAACTTTGAGAGTAACTCCTCTACTATACCATGGAAACAATTTCATCTGAAACTAAAGGTATCTTTTCTTTTTTCATCGAGGCAACTCAATCTCAAATAAGGGACTACTTCGTCTGAATCTCATACTGTATCAGAATCATGGTTGTTTTGGTTGTCTTCACGAACAATGGAACTAGTTCTTTGATTACTGGATCAAGTGTCTCGTCATAGTCTTCTCCCTCTTGATGTGAGGATCCTATGGAAAAAAATCAAGCTTTGCATATCTCTATATTGTTATATGAAACATACTTGATATGTTAGATCAATCTTGGAAGTCATCACTGAATTCCCTTCCAGTCTTAAGGAAAAAATTATATCCCAGTCCTTCTGACTGGCTTCCTCCTCTATCATTGAAACAAGGAAATATTCTCGAGAGATTCCATGTCTCCTATAGGTCTCTGAAGCTATGATATAGTCTTCTCAACTCATGGCATTTGTTTGCCAGTCCTGGAAGATGTCTCTTTTTTCCCATCCGATCCTTTCGGAGATCATGCTTACTCTGAGTCTTGATTTCTTCTGATTCTACAAAAAATTCATAGTCTCTGTAGGATATACTTGGTGTTGAATCCCAAGTCTTAATATGAAAAGGTGAGTCAAACTTCAAATGAATTTTGCTTCCTGTTAAGGTGGCTTCATTATCCATTGACCCAGTCTACTGTGAGTTCTATTCTAATCTTCGGTCATCTTTGGATCCTTCTGCTCCTGAAAATCAATCTCCATATGAGATACTTTGTATCTCAAAAGTATCTTCTTCTTCTTCTTTGGTACATGGATGTATACGATCATGGATACAACTTGGATAATCTGCTCCATGTCTCATCTAATATGTTGCCTCCTGCAACCGTCACTATAGCCTCCTCAGGGTTATCACCTGTGACCTTCCCGGAACAAGAACAAAAAGGGAGAAACAACAGAAAAGAATAATACTCTTTATAATAATAATAATAATAATAAAACAATAGCGAGAACGATCGTCACAGTAGCTCCTTTAGAGCTATCACTTGTGACCTGCCTGAAACAAGGGTAAAAAGTAAGAAACACAATAATAAGGAATGAGAGAAACACTCTTCTAGTGTTTTGATCAATCATTTCTCCATGGTAACCTGGAAACAAAATAGGAAGTTTATCCTAGAGGAGATGTTAGTTATATCTGGTAAATGATTACAATAAGCATTTATCTCAATAATGCTCACATGTTACCAAGTATAAAACTTTTAAAATATTTCTATCACAACTATAGTGTTTACTTGTAATAAGGGAGTTATCAAACTTGACATGTGCAAATTTTAATCTTATCAACTTAATCAATCAAACTTGGAACCCGGAGTCTTGTCCTCAAGAAGGAGTGTTGTTTCTTTTCTTTCGAGTGTCCTTCACTCAAGATGACAAATATTCTCTTCAACTTGTTCTTTGTACTAAGATAATATGCTTTCTTGACATAAATATGAGTTAGAGAATAAAATCTATAATCTCAATCTTAATCAATCTAATACTTTGACTTTAATTTTGACCAATGGTTAGTATGATAACTTAAACAGATCAAAATGCAACCTAAATATTCATAAGATCACAATAATGCCATAACAAGTAGAGGCATATCAAAGTAATCAAACTCGGGGTCCATAGTTCCTCTGAATGTGTTGGATTTGTGATCCTTTTGGATCTATGATTGTTTCCTAGAAAAAATATCCTTTCTCCTACAAGTACCCTTTAAAATAATGATACAGTTTAAATATATGTAAGTACATACCTCTGACAGTATCAACAGGTGGTGGCACTATCCAACATCAACGACAATAAATAAATAAAATTTAAAATTTCGAAGGTGTTGCAACTTTAAATTTAAAGGTAGGTGAAGATTTTCTAAGGCACACTCGAACAATAAAAATCAGTCCCAAGACTTCACAAAAAATTTCATTGCAACTGGTACTACAGATGGTGCTAGCACTGCAACTGGTGTTGCAAATGGCATGAAGTAACTAGCACTGCAACTGCAACTGCAACTGGTACTCAACTGCAACTGCAACTGCAACTGTAACTACAACTACAACTTAGGGTTTTATGAGGAAACCCTATTTTTTCAAACTTCAAATTTTGGAATTCTGATCCAAGGATTGGATGTGACCTCCTAGGGCAAGATCCTAGATGTGGTTACTTCCCCCAACGTTATCCTTAAACATGGAAAACGTCACACTTAGGTTTTATGTAGAAACCCTCATTATGCAACAACTGCAATACTGAAAAATGGATTGTGAGTTGGTCTCTTTCAGGCCTTCTCTAATACCATTTTAAATTTTTTACTTATACAGCTAGTAGTTACGATTCTTCTTTATTTTTATAAATATTTAGCACATTAGCTGCATAAATAAGATCACTGAAAGAGAGGTAATCACAAAAACAATAGAGACACGCATATTATCCTGGGAAACCCTCATGGGGGAGAAAACCCAGCAAAAACTTCCTCAATATAGATACACCAAATACCGAACAAAAGATCATCCTCTACTCCTTCACTAGGAAGAGTAGTGCACCACTTAACCAAGAAATACCAAGACATAGAGCAAGATCCCTCCTTGACGTCACCCCGAGTTGCAACATTTAATACTCCAATACTTGCACACTTCTTCATATCTGCAGAGCTAGTGTGATGAGTGTTTTCCAAATGAAGCACTGGCCTCTCTTATAAATAGTGGTATGGCCAGCCTATAATCAGGTATGGGCCGACTTGTCACTTTACCCTCTTAATTTACAATTAACTGTCAAGGAACAATAGGGACGACTTTTACTAAGGCACAATAGGGCCTAATTAAATATAATATAATAATAGTATTCAACTCTCTCTTAGGTAGAATATTCTTTGAAGTTACAATATTTCAACAAGTTGGCCTAAGGGTTGGGTTCACCTAAGTTGCACAAGGTAGTATATGTAAATGTAAGGCCCCAACTTAGTTTTCGGATGCAATAAATGTAGAGAAATATACTCTTATTTTTTTAGTTGTTTATCTACTTTACTGAACCATGACTATTGCATGGTTAACCTTATATTGAAAATTAATGTATAATAAGATAATGGAGTATACGACAAACTTTGTGTTGCATATGGATGAATGAGATGATTATGGATTGTGTTCCTTTTCTTTATATGAATTGTTTTAGTGTATGATATGTTGTGCTAAGGGTATATAACAATGAACATATTAATCAATATCTTTATTAAGGTGTCCTAGTACATGCCTTGGGTGAGAATTTCCATTCCAAGTGACTTTTTCCTAGTTCTATTTGCAGAACCAATTAGGTTGGTGCTAGACTGCAATTGTCCCTTGTTGGTTTTCACTTGCAAACCCTGATATCTAAGGTTGTGCCAATCTCATCCACCACAAAGAGGATAAGGAGATGAGAAAGTTATTCTCCATGAAGAATTACAAAACAAATGTTATGTTAGATTTTGGTTCTTAGGAAAAACTACTCATTGCAGAGGATGTCATAAGTAAGCTTGGTTTAGAAATGCATGATCACCCTCATCCACACACTTTTCGTTGAATTGATAAAGATGTAGAATTAAAAGTTACCAAGTAGTGTAAGCTTATATTTTCTATCGGGGGAAATGTTATTGATGAAATAGAAGTTAATGTGGTTCCTCTTGATGTTTGTGGTGTAGTATATTGTAGCCCCTATATGTTTTTCCTAATTAAGTATGGTAAATATTTTATCATCAATGCACACAAAGGAAAATTAAGATCTCTCTAGTGAGTGCACACCAATAAAAGAGATTGATCAACTCAACCAATAAGTATGTACTTATTTTCTTAAGATAGAACCAGAAATAATCCAACCATGCCTTTAGCAAAGGAATCTCTCCTCTATTTATACCTTTCACATCAAACCCTAATGAAAAAATAATAATAAATGAGAGAAAAAAACCTAGAAGTAAAGTTCTTGTCTTTAAAATGGTTTAATTTAATCGCAAGATGACACGTGTCCTATTTTTCCTTGAAGTAGTTCCTCTAAATATGTGAATCTTGCTTCAATCTATGTGAAATGTCCCATAATAACCCTTTAATATGCTTGAAATTCCCTTTTAAAGAGAACATTCCTCTTTGAATGGTAGATTTATGATCAAGTAAATTAAAATACATTTTTTTCACCTTAAGAGTGGACTACTCCTAATTAAGAGATTGTCTTACCATACCAATTCTTCCATGATCACATGCTATCATTCTAAGCTATGGTGTTCCTTCTTTAGTCATTTTCCTTGACACATGTCATGTTTCAAGCCTCCTCCAATGTAGGATGTTTTGTTTCTTTTTCATTTGAATGAATAAAATGTGTCCATGATGACACTTATCATCCTCATAAGAAAAATATCCTTCATTTAAGGGTTTGGTCAGGCTAACAATGCCACACCACATCCTCTCATGTAAAGGGTTCACTTCCAAATATGTAGAAAAGCCCTTGAGAATAAGAAATGATCCCTACAATTTCAAAGGGTAACACATTGTTTTTAATGCTACGGGTTAAAGATATTCTATTGAAAATTCGAAATCTCATCTATACCAAGTTAAAGATGTATTAAATAATTTTAAAATATTATAAATCGATCTAAATCATAAAAACAATGCTTATCTATTTGAATGCAAAATACAAAACTAACAACGAATTACTAGAAATAACAACTTTGTGACATGAGTATTTTAAATGAAGATGGGACATTTTAATAAATGCGTAGACAACGCCTTCTTCGTGAAAGAGAGGCTTAGGGAAATCTAAATTATTCGGTGTCTAGTGCACTTATGTCATGCTTACTAACCTTGACTTTTTGGTATGAAAATCAATAAGTATTTCACAATATGATTTGGTATTGATCATAGTGTATCCTCTCATATATATATATACATACTTTTAAGTTCTATGTACAATCCAATTATATAATTATATATATATATATATAATTTCTATATACAATCCAACTATATATATATATACTTCTAAGTTTTAAATACAATAAATATTTCAATGTATATTGTACTTTATTTACTAGTACAATCACTCAAAATCGTTGCTGATGAAAGCTGAAAGGTACCGACAAAAACGTACAACCAGAAAATAAGCGTCTACAATCAGCACAGTCAGCATGCTAAATTCAAAGTTTAATCATTTAAAAGTAGCAATCATATAGTGCTACAATAATTTCTTAATATGATTAGGTAAATGTTAAAAAGTAAACAGGTTAATGGATACATAAAAAAATACAAGGAAGTTTTGAAGAGGAAATCACATTCATTGATTTGGGAGGACTACTAAGAATATGCCAGCATCTTCAATTGTTAGCCATCAGAGTAGAATTTTAGATTAAAAGATGATTAATTGTGCTCATTGTCAATAAATATATGCCTTTCAACTTAAAAATTGTTTTGACTACTGAAAATACTTATGCTGGATTAAGTAAGTCGAACTGGTAGTATAAGACGGTATCTTACAATTTTTCTGTTCATGTCATTTTCTTGGGAGGTGACTGGAAATTTCATCTTTACTACTCTGCCTTCTTATAATAATGTTCGCCGGGCTGGATGTTATCTGGCAACTAAAAGGGACCCGCCAACGTCCCAATCCTCCTGTTACCGATTCTCCAAATCGTTTAAAATGCCGCCTATAATCCCTCATTCTATTTATCTTCATAACTGGATAGAACTTCTCAGAGACGTGTGAGGAGAAATTTTTTTGTCGACATAATCGAATTTCGCTGGTTGCTTTCAATTCCGCCTCCAAACCCCACACCCAGCAATGCACGGACAACATAACAGTTGAGAGTAACTTCGGCGAAGAGGAATGCAAGAAAAGTACTCTTCGATTTGAGTTTGACCGAGAACGTAAAGTTTATAAGACTTTATTAACAGATGAGGTGAATTGATGTGAGGATTAAGAACTTAAGGTGAGTGAATTAGAATTGTGACGGTGAATGCATCGAACCAGAGATATGCAGTACAGAATCCAGAGAGCGATAGCGCGTAACGTGCATCTGTGTTTGAAGCACGTGTTTTAATTGATTGATGTACTTATCCGTACGCGCACACAACACGGGAAGACCACCGTTCGATTTTCTCTTCTCAAGTCAAGTCTGAGCTTCAGCTTCCCCATTGGCAGTCACAACCTTCGTATTCCAGCTGTGATGAATGTGTCGCACCCGCCTTCAATTCCATACTTTAACACCCAGTTGCTCTACAGGACATGGCACTATGTTGCAGCAGACCAACAGCAAATTTTCGTTTTCTATGCTTCAAAACTATGGATAATGGAGACTCTTTCGTCCCCGAGACTATTCTCACTTCCTCAACAGACACAAAAGCAATCAGCGAATCTGCATCGGCAGCTAAGGGTGGCAGCAAGAGAATTCGAACGCAAGACGAAGCTGACCCTTCGCCTTCACAGAAGAGCAGGTTGAAGCTGCAAAATCCAGCATACATAGGCGTGCGTCGTCGTACATGGGGGAAATGGGTGTCTGAAATTCGTGAACCAAAAAAGAAGAGCCGAATCTGGCTCGGCTCCTTTGATACGCCAGAGATGGCGGCTCGAGCTTACGACGTCGCTGCATTCTGCTTGAAGGGAAAGAAACATGCGTTGCTCAATTTCCCAGAGCTGATTGATCACCTTCCACAACCAATTTCTTCGTCTCCGCACCACATTCAGGCTGCCGCTGCAGAAGCAGCCTTTGCGTTCAATTCTGCATCTGAAAGCGCACGGAACTCTGCAAGGTCAAGCGATGTCAATAAACAAGAAAGGAGAAGCCCAAGAAATCCTCCAATAAGCAAAGAGCGTGCAGGCACCTCCTCTTCAGATCAACTATCGACAGTAATTAGTTCAGACTTAAAGTTAGAGAGAGCTAGTGTCGAGTTATTGGGGCAAACGAATGCTACTAATTCATCATCAGTTTGCCCAAAAACCGAAGGACTTGGTGAGAGCGTAATAGAGGAGGACTTGTTCGAGTCGCTCAACTTATATACGAATTTGGCAGAAGCCCTTATGCTTCCTCCCCCTCTTCTGTTCAGTAATCCTGAAGTAGAGATAGAGGAGCAGAAATTGGAGGAAGAATTTCTTTGGTCTGAGTTTTGAAAAAGAGTACTTCTGTATAAAAAAATGAGAGATTCTTAAATAACTAATCCGTTCCTAATTTGCACTGGCTATATAAGGATGTTCCTCTAGCAATCAGATTTATTAAGGGTATACCTATTAAATGGGTACATTAACCATAAATTCTAATAGTATGGTTATTTATTAATGATCTTTTAACCATAAATTCTAAATTCTAATAGTATGGTTATTTATTGAAGATGCTGGTATATTCTTTCAAATCAATTAATAAAATCTTATGATCATAACTTTTTAAATTTTTGATACCTTGCATTTTTTAAGGTCATGTTTACTTTTTAATATTTACTTAATATGATTAAAAAATACCATATAATCACTAAATTCAAATGATTAGCAAACTTAATTCCAACTTTTTCATATTCTCCGTTCCTAACTAACCTAATGTGAATTCTATCAATTATTTACTGGATTTTCATGGACGGTGTCAATTAGAGTTTTCTTTAACTACACCCAAATTTTTACTACTTTGAAAATTTTACCAACAGAAACCTTTCTGCATTAACCAAAACCTTTCGGCGTTCACCAGTAATTACAACAAACGCAAACCTCTGATCAACCTTTCAACTATTTTGTTTTATGAGCCTGCATAACTCCTCTGTTTTAATTAGTGGCAGGACAATAATGGAAACAGGTGCAAAAACGACTTCAAATTTTATTTTTTCGTGATTGGCTTATCTCAACCAATCTTTCGTGATTGGCTCATCTCATACCAATCTTACAAGCAGAAGCCTGATTACAAAAGTGTCATTGTTGAAAATTAAAATTTAGTGGGGTCAGTATCCCTTACTTACTGTGATCTCACCAGAGTTGAAAAATAAAGTTTACAAAAATTAAATTTAAATATTTATATTAATTTTATTAAATATTTAATTACTCTGATAGGCTCCGCTTGAAAAGTGTCAGAATAATAAATATTTTAATTAGAAATCTGATTTTATGTTCGTATCTTCTTTATGCTTGTCAGATTATTACTGTGCTTTATTACAACGCTTTTCAGATTCACTTGGGTTTTTGAGCGACATTTGAGATTATTGCGTGTGCATTTGAAATTACCATGGCGTTTCAAATTACTGCGTTTGCTTTTCAAATTTCTAAGTGAACTCTGAAATCGCTGTATGCTCTTATCATCAAATGCTGTGTGTACTTCCTTTGCCGTTAGCCGATTTCATTAATTTAACAAAACAGTAAGAAACCAATTAAAATAAAATATGTGCATAGTAAGATAATGGAGTGTTATTTTTTTTATTTTTACGATTAAAATAAAATATGTGCATAGTAAGATAATGGAATGTTTTTTTTTTACAATTAAAATAAAATAAATAAATATGTACCATAAAATAATGCAACTTAATTTTATGCGTGTTTAAAAAATTAAATGTTTTTTTTTTTTTTAAATATTTTATTAACATATTTTTATAATGCTTTTAAAATATTCAAAATAAAATAGATTTTTTAAATTTTGTTTTTATAAAATGTAATTTTTATTTTTTATTTAATATATATGTACGATGAAATAACGCAACCTAATTTTATGCGTGTTTAAAAAATTAAATGTTTTTATTTATTTTTTAAAATATTTTATTAGCATATTTTTATAATGCTTTTAAAATATTCAAATTAAAATAGATTTTTTTAATTTTGTTTTTATAAAATGTAATTTTTATTTTTTATTTAATAAATATGTACGATAACATAATGCAACCTAATTTTATGCGTGTTTAAAAAATTAAATGTTTTTATTTATTTTTTAAAATATTTTATTAACATATTTTTATAATGCTTTTAAAATATTCAAATTAAAATAGATTTTTTTAATTTTGTTTTTATAAAATGTAATTTTTATTTTTTATTTTTAATAAAAAGATGAACAAAGTGAAAATTCACACTACATTAAAATAAAATTAAAACTCAACAACTTTAATTAAATAATTAAAATAATATAATTCTATGAAATAATGAAATTTTAAACTAAAAATTCAAATAAAAATTTAGAATAATTAAGATAAATTTCATTGTAAATTTTTAATATATTTATACAGAATAATTAAAAGTGGAACAATTGTTTTGATGTTAAAATAAAATAACTAACAATTTTTTTAAGCTAATGCAACACTAGTCTTGGGAACATAAGCTAATTCACTTTTGGTATTGCTATAAGCATTTTCAAGATGTTGACATGCAATTTGTAATTCAACTAAAAACTTTATTGCTAGTGTAATGACACTTGTTTTATATGGATATAATCATCACTTAGTACTTATTATATAAGTTTTTTTTCATTTAAATCTTATATAAACGTGTTTGAGTCAAATATAAATGTTGATAGTTGATAATTAGGGACTTATATTGGAGTGTAGCACAACCATATAAGTAACCACTTTTACTTATGTGGTTGTACTAGTTTATAAACCAAGTTTACTAGATCACATTTTGAATTTATGTTATTAATATTGTAACATATCAAATCACTAAATTAGTTAAGGAAGGACAAAAATAATTTGCATATATATATATATATATATATATATATATATATATATATTATTTGTTGGAGATTTGCAACTTTGGGCAGTCATTCCTCACAAGAAAGTACAAGAAGACTCATCTACACCATTATAGAAGTCCCGGGAAGAAATTGAAGATGTGGGAAGAGAAGTCGGCCCCACCAATAAAATACATAAAATAATAAAGTCATTTAAGACCCAGAAATAAGAAGTTGACCCAAGACTGACGCCCAGATTAGTATAAATACAAGACTGGATCATTTCACTCGGACAAGAAGACAGTTCTCCTTTCTACAATGCACATAAGGCAGTTGCAACTGCAGTTGTGTTATTTCTCTATATCTTGGTTCTAGTTATCTTGGAAAGTGCACCACACTTGGAGAATCTCTTGCTTGGTTGCTCTTGGTCATCTTATTGAGGCGCTAGGTGTTGGTGATGCTAGCCTCGGGGGGGATCTTCTCTGTATGGTATTTTGGCTATTAATGGTGATGTACTGGTAATATCTTGGACTGAATTCTTCTATAGAAAGGTTTTGGGTTTTCTCTCAAGGTTGGGTTTCCAAGGATAAACTCTTGTGTTCTTGTGTTGTGTTTTATGCATGGTTAATATTTCTAGATCTTGTTATTTTCCACTGCATTGTTATAGTTGAGATTTCCAGTGTATAGTTATTCTATGATGACTATTGTATGGAAGTGAATCTTGTTATTAATCATAAGGCAATAACTATCAGATCTGAGAATCCTATAAACAACAACATGGTTTCATAGCTAGTTGAAATACCGTCACTACATAGTTTTTGTTTGTCATTGCATAGACCTGAACTTGTCAAGCTCGTGGAGCAATTTATTGGAGGACGCTACGATGAATTTTGTCATAGATCAACTCGCCCTAGCCTAGCACACCTCCTCGTGCTCTCAGATTGAAACTTGGTGAAAGTTGAAATTTCACCTAAAACCCACTACTACAGTTGCAACAACCTTCTTTGTGAAGCTTGTTGAGAATTTATTGAGCTGAGTTGAGGTAATTTTTTTATAGAGCAACTCACCTTTCCCTAGTGCACCTACTGCACTTCTCATTTTGACTTTTTTTCAAAGTTGAAATTTTAGGGTTTATTGACTTTTTTCGAGTGCACATTAAACTTTCTGCTATCTTGATTTTGTGATTTCTTCATGTGCTGATGGTGTCCGGTTTTAGATTAAAAGAGAAGATGGATGGTACTACAAATTTCATAGGTATGCACTTGTATATGTTTCCAAGTTCTATCATTTAGCATAGTATGAGGGTGTTTGCAGGGGATGTACAAGGGACCTTGTCCAAGCAATGACCCAAAGGGATCATTGGATCTAGTGCATTCAGAGGAATAACGCACCCTCCCTAGAAATGTAGACTCCAAGTCCCAAGTTTGATTGATGTATTTTGATTTTCTTTCTTTTAGGTATATCAAAGTTTGGTACTTGTTGCATCTTGAGCAAATGTTGTAGCTATGACAACAATCTATAAGAGGGCTATTGCTATTAGGTACTATTGTTATGTTACAGAACTAAAATCCAATGTTTGGTGGTACTTAAAATATTGTTATGATCAGTGTGTAAATGCTCATTGTTTAGTACTAATGATTCACTTGTTTGCAAGATAGAATTGATCTCCTCTAGGAGATGTTCTTGGTTGTTGTCTTTGTCCTGGGAAGGTTACTATGGAGGTCACAACACTAGAAAAGTGTTGCTCTTGTCTTTTTTTCTTGTTTTGTTCTGGGAAGGTTACCACAAAGGAATAAATGGTAGCAACACTATAGAAGTGTTGTTCTTGTTCCTTGTTTCTTATTCTTGTTCTTGTTCCAGGAAGGTCACATGCGATAGCTCTGAGAAAGAGCGATAGTGATGATTGTTCACGTAGCTATTTTTTTTGTTCCTGTTTCTATTTCCTATTCATAAGAATATTGTTCTTATATGTTATTTTCCCTTTTTATTGCTCTTGTTTCGAGCAGGTCATAGGTGGTAGCTCTGAGAGGGAGCTACAGTGACGGTTGCAAGAGGCAACAAATTAGATGGTCTCTAGTTTGAGACATGGAGCAGTCTATCTAGACATTAAGTTGTATACATGACGTTATACATCAATATACTGAAGGCGGAGAAGACAAAGTTAGAACCTTCTGAAAAGAAAGATACTTTTGTGGGATACAAAGTGTTCCACATGGATATTAATAGGGAGGAGCAAGTGGCTCCACTAGTGGTGAGGTAGACAACCCCACCTAGTACCATCTTAGAGGGAGCCAAAGTTCATAGGGAGTGAGCCCTCAAGATCCAGTAGGGAGGAGAAACCTCCCATGATAGTTCATTGGATATCAAATTTCAGAGGAGATCAACAGATGCAGAGGGAGTAGATGGCTCCAAAGATTGTATAGACTCAGAGGGAGTCATGTTTCAAAGGGAGCATGGTACTCCAGGATCAATGGATACTTGATGAGCTTGGTTTTAACCAAGAATGATGCAGACCAAGAGTGAGCCTGATATCAGAGAGAGTCAGTTGACTCGGAGGAAGAGGTGTTCATTCAGAAAGAGTCCCCCCTTTGATTCAGGTGGGGGAGAGACATCTTCCAAGACTGGCAAACATGTATCATGATTTGAGGAGGCTTCGAAGAGATGTGAGATCTTTTGGGAGGATACACTTCTTTCAGTAGATATTTCTACAACGACAGAGGAAGTAACCAGTCAAGAGGACTGGGTATGGATTTTTTCTCAGTCACAGAGGGAGCAACCGGTGAGGCAGACTGGACAACAAGACTTACTCTAATGACAGAGGGAGTTGACATCAGAGTTCGAGATGGAGGATCCTGGCCAGATGTACTCTTAGGATTAGAGGTGTGACAGGATCATATGATATCTTCCTCATTCAGGGGATACTGATGAGATTCGATATGATGGAATGCAAGTCCATGACTACACCTATGATGACAAATATGAATAAGTTGAGTGATTCTACTTCAAATTCAGTTTTGGATCCCACAATGTACATGAAATTGATTGGATCCTTGATGTCCCTGGTTAATTCCAAGACATATATTTGCTTTGCAATGAGCACCTTGAGCCAATATTTGGTTGAAGCCAAGGAAGTTCTAGTGGGTGGCAACAAAGCATGGTACAATTGGATATGGTTTGTATCAGGTGATGAAGTGAGGCTGCATAGATATACAGATTCTGATTGAGCAGGGAGTGCAGTAGACAGTTTGAGCACATTAGGGTGATTCTTTAGCTTGGAATCAGTTACAATTTTTGGGATAATATGGAAGAAGGATTCTGTAGCACTCAGTACAACAGAGATAGAGTATGTCACAGCCAGTGTCACAAGTCATGAAGTGGTGCAACTTCAAAATCTTCTTGTAGGACTTCATCTGAGACATGGTACAGAAGGGAGTATTGAAGCTCCATCACTTATCCACAGATGAGAAAATTGCAAGATATCTCCCTAAAGTGGCCATGCTGACTTGGTTGAGGAGGATGATACATAGGATTATCCATGTTGATTTGGCTATTGATGAGTGTTGATGTTTCAACATTGGGTAGATATTATCCCAGATTAGTCATGCACAGGGTTGTGCTAGTGTTGATATGACCAGGGGAGAATGATTCATTCACTCATGGGGCTCTGTTAGTGGTGAATGGACCAGGTATGTTGTTGTTCTCTAAGTAATAGCATCGAGCATACATTCTCCTAGATTGGTCATGCACGGGGCTATGCTAGTGCTGATATGACCAAAGGAGACTGATTCATTCACTTATGGGGCTCTGCTAGTAGTTAATGGACCATAGCATCAGGCAAACATTTTCCCAGATTGGTCATGTACGAGGCTATGCTAGTACTGATATGACCAAGGGTAAATGATTCTTTCATCCACGCGGATTTTCTAGTGGTGAATGGCCTAGGTATAGTCCTTCTACTATTAAGGAGTAGATGGACTCGTGATGCTATCACATGCGTATTTCAGGATGAATTGCATGTGCAGAGATGGCACATCAACATGGCTCATGAAGAAAACATTTCTATTATAGAAGAATCAAAGTATGGAGAATGCCTCCCATATTGAGAGGGATTGTTGGAGATTTGGAAATTCGGGTAGTCATTCTCCACAAGAAAGTACAAGAAGACCCATCTACACCATTACAAAAGCCCTAGGAAGAAATTGAAGACCCAGGAAGAGAATTCAACCCCATCAATAAAAGAAAGAAAATAATAAAGTAATTGAAGACCCAGAAATAAGAAATTGGCCCCAGACTGGCACCCAGATTAGTATAAATACAAGACTGTCTCATTTCATTTGGACATACAGACAATTCTCCTTTCTGCAGTGTGCACAAGGAATTTGCAGCTGCAGTTGTGTTATTTCATTATATCTTGGTTCTGTTTGTCTTGGAGAGTGCACCAAACCTGGAGAAGCTCTTTCTTGGTTTCTCTTGGTCATCTGATTGAGGCGCCAGGTCTTAGTGATGCTAGCCTTGCAGAGGATCTTCTCTGTATGGTATTTTGGATATTAATGGTGATGTACTGGTAATATCTTCGACTGAATTCTTCTATATAAAGGTTGCTGGATTTTCCCCCAAGGTTGGGTTTCCTAGGATAAACTCTTGTGTTCTTTTGTTGTGTTCTATGCATGGTTAATATTTCTAGATCTTGTTATTTTCCACTGCATTGTTATAGTTGAGATTTTCAGTGTATAGTTATTCTATGATAACTGTTGTATGAATGTGAATCTTGTAATTAATCATAAGGAAATAACTATCAAATCTGAGAATCATAAAACATGAACATTATCTAGAAAAATCAAATCCTTTGAAGAGTAAACATTTTGTGTAATCATTTTTACATTACAAACTTTTAAATGGATTTATGATGATATAATCTCAAATATAATATTCATGTATTTATGTAAGTGTATATATTAATTAAACATATATTATTCATACATGCATTATATTAAGACTTCATATTTACGCAAAAGGCGTACACCTATTGGAAATGGCCAAAATCAATGGCCTTTTAATTATAGATGAGATTTCAATGGTCACGATTTCATTTGCTCAGAATATTCTTCGTCGTCACAATAAATGGAAGGCTGTGATTTCAAGAATTAATTTCCTTGTATGACAAATGATGTTCGTTCGTCATTAAATTGGTTGATTAAGGTGATTTAGGTGTTTTGTTGTGTTTAGGTTTTTTACTTTGCTTTGTCTTTTAGGTTTTTTTACTGTGATTTGGTTTTTTTACTGCAATTAAGTTTTGCTATTGCATTTACTACTTCCCAGCGGGCATAGAATATGATCAGAGCATGACCAACTGTCATGTGCGCTTCCTTTGGACGATGCACTCTACAATGACATTTCCACTCCCTCAGCTGGTGGTTTATCTCCACTCCATCGACTAGCAGTTTCACTTTCAATTGTAAGGCTTTGCTGCATAGATCTCTCTTTATGAAATTCCCTAATCCATTTGCATTTCAAATCTGTCACATCACTGAACCCTAGATTTTATGGATTGATAAACCTTCAATAGTCTTGTTGTTGGATCGCTTGCATATAGTTGGATCAAACTAGATTGCCTGGATTGTTGAACCTTGGATAGTCTTATTGCAGGATCACTCACCTCTGGCTGGATCAGACTTCTTCATCTATCGCCCGTGTATCGTTGGCTCGTTGTTGCAACATTCTTAGGTGTATGGTAACGTTTTCTTGTCTTATATTCATTTAGTTAAACATTTGTTTTGAAATCCTTAGTCATTCTGAAATTGATTAAAAAAATTTAACGATTAGGGTTTCGAAACAAATTAGGGTTTCAAAATCAATTTAACTTTTTTATAATACCCTACATTTGTAGCTATCCCTGGGAGGAAAGCATTACAAATATTCACTATTATTTATTGGTTGTTATTTGCTATATTGTAATGATCTAGTGCATAACCATGGAAAATTGGGCTTCACAGGAAAGTTCCAATTGTGTCAATAGTAAATACATGTGATTCACTCAAGAGGATATAAGATCTATATTAAGTGAAAGTGGCGACATATAGGAGGAGGCAGTGGAAAAAATTAGGGATGGAAGGTCCACATGAAGTTCACAGAAGCAATAGTGATTAAATATGGGTGTTGGGAATTACTGGCGTTATGGTTAATCATATAGGTTATGGGTTTTTCAATTTATGATCCTCTTGCATTTTAAAAATTTTCTGACTATTATTTTTTCAAATAGTTGTATTTAAGCTTCTTATTTGGTTTAAGAAAGTACAATTGAGATGAATACAAAATTTCTTGTGCTTATATTTTCACTAAAATAATTCTAAAATGCCCTCTCACTTTTCCAGCTTTGAATATCTTTTGGGTTCTTTTCATTTAAGTTTATATACTAGAATAATTCTAAAACACCCTCTCACTTTTCCATCTTGAAGCAGCTCTTGGGTTCTTTTTATTTAAGTATATAAATGCCTTAGTGATAAATTTCCAAGAGAGATGCTTTATAGAGTTCAGAATTTCAAGAAAGTGAAATTTGAAATTGCACTTGAATGATTGATAAAGTTTTCTCTAGGTTTGAAAACCTTTTTACCACTTCAAATCTCCTCATTGTTGATAAAAAATAAGAATTAAAAAATTGAATATTCACACATTGAATATTATTTTTGGATACTTTAATCTCTCACTTTTTGTTTTATTAGAATGCATGTCTTTGACTTGAATTATGATTATTTATCTCATAATTTCGGACTTTGAAAGTTAATGAAATTATGATTTATATACCTCACAATCCTTCATGTTGCAACTCAATGACTTTGAAAGTTAATGAAATTATGATTTATATACCTCACAATCCTTCAAGTTGCAACTCAATGAAATTTTAGGTTATAAGATTTAAAAAAAATAGTTATACTTCATCAATAATCAATAATAATCATAACAAAACATTGCCCTTGAATTGTTGACAAAGTTTTCGCCTGCCTTGAAAAGCTTTTTCCCAAATCATTTCCCCACATCAAATCTCTTGCCTTGTTGATAAAAATACGAGTTAAAAAATTTAATATTTCCCATAGTGAATATTCTTTTTCAATACTGTACTCACTCACCTTTAGTTTTATTAAGTTCTTTGTCTTTGAATTCCAAATTTTGATAATCTGTCTCATAATTCCACTTTAAATTATGATTTATATACGTCACAATCCCTCACGTTGCAGTTCAATGAAATTTTAGGTTGTAAGTTATAATCATAAACTAAAATAACCCTTAAATGATTGATAAAGTCTTCTTAAACCTGAAAATATTTTGCCCACTTCAAATCTCCTCCCTTGTTGATAGAAAATATTTGCACATTGTGAATATTTGCACAATGAATAGAATTAAAAAATTAAATATTTACACATTGTGAATGACAAAGTAATAAATATTATACACACGTTTTAAATCTCCATTTCAAATATTTTCTACTTAACTAAATCAATATAAATTATTTTAACTTAACTTTTATAAATTCTACATAAATATTAAATCTCCATTTATTTTAGCTTAACTTATATCAAGTTTGGACAAGTTTTAAGTCTCGATTTCCAACATTTTCTCTTTAACTGAATCTATATAGAATTATTTTAACTTATATCAAGTATAAAACCATATAGAATTATTTTAACTTATATCAAGTATAAAA
>JZKD02S2290595.1:17150-34366 GCA_000966675.3 Picea glauca
TCCTTCCTAACATAAGGTTGTAGTCGAGAGGTGCATCGACCACTTCAACTTCGATGCATGCGGTCTTCCCCCCTAACTGCACGGGGAAAGAAGGGATGATCCCATGTGGTCTAAAAGAATGACCATCGAAAGAAGTAAGTAGAGTATGTGACAGTGACAAAATGGGTTGGCCAATGGCCTCCCAACATGCCAATGACATCATGCATGTCGAGGCACCCTCATTAACCACCATGTGGAAAATATTTCGGGTAAAGGTTTCCATGGTGTAAGCCACTACTATCTAAAATGTCACGTGGTAGGGGAGACGAGGCTTTAATTCAGTTGTATAAAGCATGATCGTTCTTGGATTACAGGTCTCAACGGATCCTAAAGTGGATAAAAAAGCCTTTCTCTATGCAAGGAATCCTTGGAGGACTTCCAAAGTAGACATTGCACAAGGTGTTTGTGACAAATATTCAACCACAGATTAGTTCTGGGTGGCCCTTGCGTTTGGATTATGCGATTTTTTCTTGAATTCCCCTTTCGGGATGCATGTCATTGTTTCACCCATCGTCTTCTCAATATGGAGAAGAACAGATGGGTTTACGACTTCATTACCCTTTTCAGCAGATTCTGGCATTTCGTAATCGTGCACCCTAGTCTCTATGTAGGCATCACCTTTCATCATATAAACGTTTGCGGACGAAGGATTACTAGAATATGGAGGGTGTCCTTGAATGCCCCCATCTGCACTCAAATAGGCTTGAGTTAAATTTTTCCGATGAGGAAATGGGTTCGTTAGCACAATAGGCTATTGTTGCGCCAATAACTTTTGGGCCTCTGCAAGCAGAGGGCACAGGTGAGTTAGATGGTCCTCTGTGCAAAGGTTACACAGATACTTCGAATTTATTTTCTCTGTGTTGCCCCCTCCAACCTTATTGGTGGGTTTATTATCCCCCTGACCCTTCTTATTTCTTTGTTTTTTCTTGCCGTCAGGCTGCTAGTTGGCCTTCAGGTTCATCGATTGCACACTGTGTACATTCGACGTTTGAGTAGGGGGAGTAGTCGAACCAGTGGCTTGGCTAGTAGTTGTCTACTGTATTGACAATTTTTACAATTGATTTGACAACTGATTAGTGGGATTTGCTTGTGCTGAACCAACTATACCATCAACATGTGGTATAGACTTCTGTATGGCCTCGCCAAGAATGGACCATGGCGCATCCAGAAAAAATTCATAAAGTAAACCAGATTGAGAGTTTATCAGTTCTAGTTGTTGAGCTCTCATTATCACTTCTTCCTTGGAAAACACTCTCGACATTGCAACATCCTTGGATAATTGAGGTACCAAAGATTAAGGAACCACTCTAGCAGAAAATCCTGTGGGACTGGCACTTTTATCAAACTCTTACGATGCTGCCATTCTCAGATGTGATCCAAGATATGGTTAGCCTTTGTTTTCTCAAATTTGGCCAACAATTCATTGCCAACATCATATCTCATAGGTAGTTGAAAATTGTTAAGGAAAACCATTGCGAATTGGCCAAAAGTAGAGTATCTTGAGCGGTCGAGCTCGATGCACCATTTTACGACACTCCCGATAAGAGTGCATTGAAACATACACAACTGTATGGAGTCATCTCTCAATGATTTCGATGAGAACCATAGGTAAAAAGTGATCACATGATCACCCAGATATTCGTTAGGATTACCTTCAAACTTTGTAATGTCCAAGGGAAACTTGGTCATCATTGGAGGCCAATGCGGATCGTGAAAGATTGGGTCATTTAATAGTATTGACAAGTTTGGAAAATGTAATGTTCACAGAAACAGTAGTTTGGGCTATTTATTGTGTACAGGGAAAAAGGAGCCTGGATTTTGATTGGCACCAGGTTGACAGGAAAAGTTAGGCTGCTAACCAGGGTTCTGGTAAATACCTTGGCCTTGGGCAATGAACGAATACTGCGTTTTTTGGGAACTCATCAACTGATTCCCGTAGAGGGACGTTGAGGTTTGGGTAGGGATTTCTCCTTGCATTGTGTCCCAAATATTTTGGAAAGGGTTGCCCCCTGCCAATTTGACGGGCATAGGTACGGAGCCTTGCCCGGGGTTACATTGACCATGGAAGGGGTTGCCCCCGGTCGACATCCCTGATGTGGGAACTGATCCCTACCATGGATTCGAGAGTCCTCGTGAGGAATAGTACCCTGCATAGGATTTGGTTTTCCAAAACCAAGGTTGCCCCCGGCCAAGACGACAACTGACGAGAATGAATTATTTCCAAACACACCGAACAAAGAGAACGAAATTGAACTCACCAACATGGTGTAGGAAGAAGGTCATTTACTACCTTGTTGAACAAGTTATAGTTCATGTTTGGCCCGACGGGTTGTTGGGGAGAAACGTCGAGCGAGGGGAATGAAGGAGGTATATGACCTCCACCGTAAGGGAAATCATTATAGGGGGATAAGGTCCCCCCAATGTACCCTTGAAAAGGATCATTTGAGCTCCCTGTTCCCAGACCCATGGTCTGTAAGGTGGAGTAGGAATACCCCTAGTGGTGGTAGTTGTTGAGGGAGTGTGAGGACTCCTTGACGAAGTAGCAACATTTGCTTCCATTGCTTCTTACAAAACTATCTGAAACTCATGATGTGTTACCCTTGGAGGGGAAAGATGTATCAAAAGTGGTGCCGAAACATTAGTGATCAGAGGTTTATAATGCCCGAGAGCTTCCACTACAAGGTTAGAAATAGTTGGTCTCTTTGGATTCGAGTGTTCTCCTCTCGGGGATGGCTCAGGTACAATTTCCTATGGCCCGATTGCCTCAAATGACCCTTGTTGGTCAATTTTTCACCGTAATAGTGGCGGTGGTGGCTCCAATGAAATCGGTGACAGGCCCTGAAGCCTTTGAAACTTCCAGAGCTCCTGATCTTCCACTTTGTGAAAAGATCAACGACACTGTAGGGATTTTACTAACGTTGAAAATCAACATACACTAGAAAATTTCCTATGAGATAAAAAACAAACCAATAGCTAGTTGGAAGAACAGTTATGCCAGCCAACACTAGAGCAACTTATTGGTGCAAGTGCAACTCGAATACGGAAGCAACCTCCAGGTATACTCTACAAAGAATGGCTCAATTTTTTTTGTGGGAACCGCAGTGTACCCCTGCAGTCACTTGTGTAACTCACTAGAATAAAAGATAACTAGGTTGTCAGCTCGTGAACAATCACTAGGTGGGTACAATCGATAGTCGGGTGGACTGCAATGAGCAGGGTATCAAGCTTGAAACCTATCGAGGGTATCAAAATAAAGTGGTCTAGAAGACAAATAAGGACCTAGAATGGATTCAAGATCCACAAAGCTCTGTGGAAAATGTGACCGACAAAATTCCACGACAAGTCCTCTATATGCGTTCCCCACTATGCTTGGTCCAGATTTGGAGGGGTTATCTCCGCTAGCTTTCTGCACGTGACCTCGTGTTTAGCCCCTGTGTTAGAGGGGGGTCCTAGATAACTTTCATGTTTACTGGACTTTTTACACTCCATAACACAGACTCCAATGTTTTTTTTATAGGCATTGAAGAGTTTCCTCTCCAACCTAAATCAAGGCTCTAGCCTAGACTAGTTGATGGACCCTACAAACATAAATTCTAGTTGATTTTGAATTAGTGTTAAATTTAAGTCAATTTTCTTAAGTCAACGAAACGAAAAATGAAACTAGTGGTTTGTTTTGAGAGACGAAGGAGAAATAAATGAAACATAAAGAAAAATTACTTTTGTTTTGACAAATAAAGATTTGCAAATTTAACTCTTTAACCAACTTTTCGTAACTACTTTTTTCTAATATCTTTTAAAGGAAAGCCTAAAATGAAATTTCACTCAACTACGAGCTAGTTAAATGTTATAAGCATTCAGTAAAGAACTTAAGAAAAACACTATTTTTCCTGACAAGTAAAACAACTAACCTAACCACTTAACTACCAATAAATGAAATCTTTTTTCTTTTTTTTACTTTTATGCTTCAAACAAGAAACTTGAAATAAATTATTTTTCTTTTTCTTTAAAGCAAGCAAAAGGGAAAAAGTTGAAAAACAAGACAAGAACAAAATATGACTTTTGGCCCACTGTGGATCACAGGGAGTCACTGAGAAAACCAAACAGGTTGATCAAAGACTCACAGACTTGTCTAAAACCCTTTCAAAGAAAACACAAGAAATCTTTAAAAGATAAGCAAATTGGTGTCAAACCTAGGCTAAATACTGTAACAAAAAAGACCAGTACTTGATCAAGAAACCCCTGAGAAGTAGGACTTTAATCACGGAAGAGGTTGACTGCCTCTTCTTAAAGAAAAAAATTCTTGACACAGGCACGCTACTGAAACTTAAGCATCTTGCGTATGTATGTGGGTTGTCTAAAGGTAGGGCATGTATATACACATGCAAACCCACTACATGCCACATACACCTTTGTAACTTCTCAAAAAAAAAGAAAACAACAAGTAGACTGACATGGCAGGGAGTATTGGTATGGCACTGACAAGTGACCAGAATCCCTTAAAGACTCAACAAGTTACAAAAACTCAAAAAAGGTAGTAAAACCAATTAAAACACCCAAAAACTATCCTCTAAAACCCTAGAGGTTTCCCTAGTATGGTCGCCTATTCTTCTATAGCGGGAAAACCCCCCTATGGAATACACTAGGGTTCAACATGTAGGCAGATCTAACCATCTAAATTCTCCTACTTTTTATAACTACATCAAATATACCCCACATTCATGCATGAAATACAAAGTAAAAAGATATGGCAACTCTACCTTTAACTCTATGTCTGGTGTTGATCCTTTCGCATTCGATTGCTCTGCTGACTACAAGTCTCCTCCCAAGGTTGACCTACATTCAAAATCAGACAAATAGGGAACTACGAACATGCATATCATATATGAATTATGGGTTATATGTCAGTATAAAACATAAATCAAACATAAATATTTGACACATCATATTTCGGGACAAAAAAAATATTCCTTTTATTGATATCACAAAGTTTTCTTACAATGAGATCAGTGACATATCCTCGAACCTAGTCCAAGATCCTCTTCACCAATATTGAACTGTGCTTCCACATATCTTTCTCCTCTCACACTTCTTCTAGGGAAATTTCATAAGCTTATGATGGAGGAAAAATGCAATAATGGGAAATTCTGGTACAAATCTCACAACGTGATTGCAATTTCTTGGGGCAAGGAGGGGATGTGAAACGGACAAAGTTTCATTGTTCTTATGATTAGCTTGGGAATGAGACCCCAACACCTCCTTTTATATGAAAAAAGGATGGTTATTCGGATGGGTGACGGGCTATAGGCGGTGGGACAATTGGAAAACTACCCAATAACCCATAATCTCAATGAATTCCTTGCAAAATTTTAATTTTTGAAACTTTTGTGAGTATACGTGGGTTGTAAAACTAACATATGTATGTGAGTTGTAGTGGTGCAGCAAGAATGTGTACATGGGAAGTAATGGTGCAGGGCACATATATCTTCAAAAATATGATTTTTAAAAAGAGTTGCTCAGTGATGGCTTCGAAAAAATAGCAAGTAAGAGGGCCTGATGCCAGGCATGCATGTATGGTGAAATTTAAGGTTATAAGAAGGTCGTAGATCTGANTCCTTCCTAACATAAGGTTGTAGTCGAGAGGTGCATCGACCACTTCAACTTCGATGCATGCGGTCTTCCCCCCTAACTGCACGGGGAAAGAAGGGATGATCCCATGTGGTCTAAAAGAATGACCATCGAAAGAAGTAAGTAGAGTATGTGACAGTGACAAAATGGGTTGGCCAATGGCCTCCCAACATGCCAATGACATCATGCATGTCGAGGCACCCTCATTAACCACCATGTGGAAAATATTTCGGGTAAAGGTTTCCATGGTGTAAGCCACTACTATCTAAAATGTCACGTGGTAGGGGAGACGAGGCTTTAATTCAGTTGTATAAAGCATGATCGTTCTTGGATTACAGGTCTCAACGGATCCTAAAGTGGATAAAAAAGCCTTTCTCTATGCAAGGAATCCTTGGAGGACTTCCAAAGTAGACATTGCACAAGGTGTTTGTGACAAATATTCAACCACAGATTAGTTCTGGGTGGCCCTTGCGTTTGGATTATGCGATTTTTTCTTGAATTCCCCTTTCGGGATGCATGTCATTGTTTCACCCATCGTCTTCTCAATATGGAGAAGAACAGATGGGTTTACGACTTCATTACCCTTTTCAGCAGATTCTGGCATTTCGTAATCGTGCACCCTAGTCTCTATGTAGGCATCACCTTTCATCATATAAACGTTTGCGGACGAAGGATTACTAGAATATGGAGGGTGTCCTTGAATGCCCCCATCTGCACTCAAATAGGCTTGAGTTAAATTTTTCCGATGAGGAAATGGGTTCGTTAGCACAATAGGCTATTGTTGCGCCAATAACTTTTGGGCCTCTGCAAGCAGAGGGCACAGGTGAGTTAGATGGTCCTCTGTGCAAAGGTTACACAGATACTTCGAATTTATTTTCTCTGTGTTGCCCCCTCCAACCTTATTGGTGGGTTTATTATCCCCCTGACCCTTCTTATTTCTTTGTTTTTTCTTGCCGTCAGGCTGCTAGTTGGCCTTCAGGTTCATCGATTGCACACTGTGTACATTCGACGTTTGAGTAGGGGGAGTAGTCGAACCAGTGGCTTGGCTAGTAGTTGTCTACTGTATTGACAATTTTTACAATTGATTTGACAACTGATTAGTGGGATTTGCTTGTGCTGAACCAACTATACCATCAACATGTGGTATAGACTTCTGTATGGCCTCGCCAAGAATGGACCATGGCGCATCCAGAAAAAATTCATAAAGTAAACCAGATTGAGAGTTTATCAGTTCTAGTTGTTGAGCTCTCATTATCACTTCTTCCTTGGAAAACACTCTCGACATTGCAACATCCTTGGATAATTGAGGTACCAAAGATTAAGGAACCACTCTAGCAGAAAATCCTGTGGGACTGGCACTTTTATCAAACTCTTACGATGCTGCCATTCTCAGATGTGATCCAAGATATGGTTAGCCTTTGTTTTCTCAAATTTGGCCAACAATTCATTGCCAACATCATATCTCATAGGTAGTTGAAAATTGTTAAGGAAAACCATTGCGAATTGGCCAAAAGTAGAGTATCTTGAGCGGTCGAGCTCGATGCACCATTTTACGACACTCCCGATAAGAGTGCATTGAAACATACACAACTGTATGGAGTCATCTCTCAATGATTTCGATGAGAACCATAGGTAAAAAGTGATCACATGATCACCCAGATATTCGTTAGGATTACCTTCAAACTTTGTAATGTCCAAGGGAAACTTGGTCATCATTGGAGGCCAATGCGGATCGTGAAAGATTGGGTCATTTAATAGTATTGACAAGTTTGGAAAATGTAATGTTCACAGAAACAGTAGTTTGGGCTATTTATTGTGTACAGGGAAAAAGGAGCCTGGATTTTGATTGGCACCAGGTTGACAGGAAAAGTTAGGCTGCTAACCAGGGTTCTGGTAAATACCTTGGCCTTGGGCAATGAACGAATACTGCGTTTTTTGGGAACTCATCAACTGATTCCCGTAGAGGGACGTTGAGGTTTGGGTAGGGATTTCTCCTTGCATTGTGTCCCAAATATTTTGGAAAGGGTTTCCCCCTGCCAATTTGACGGGCATAGGTACGGAGCCTTGCCTGGGGTTACATTGACCATGGAAGGGGTTGCCCCCGGTCAACATCCCTGATGTGGGAACTGATCCCTACCATGGATTCGAGAGTCCTCGTGAGGAGAAGACTCATGTTTTTTCACCCTGTGTAGGAATAGTACCCTGCACAGGATTTGGTTTTCCAAAACCAAGGTTGCCCCCGGCCGAGACGACAACTGATGAGAATGCATTATTTCCAAACACACCGAACAAAGAGAACGAAATTGAACTCACCAACATGGTGTAGGAAGAAGGTCATTTACTACCTTGTTGAACAAGTTGTAGTTCATGTTTGGCCCGACGGGTTGTTGGGGAGAAACGTCGAGTGAGGGGAATGAAGGAGGTATATGACCTCCACCGTAAGGGAAATCATTATAGGGGGATAAGGTCCCCCCAATGGACCCTTGAAAAGGATCATTTGAGCTCCCTGTTCCTAGACCCATGGTCTGTAGGGTGGAGTAGGAATACCCCTAGTGGTGGTAGTTGTTGAGGGAATGTGAGGACTCCTTGAAGAAGTAGCAACATTTGCTTCCATTGCTTCTTACAAAACTATCTGAAACTCATGATTTGTTACCCTTGGAGGGGAAAGCTGTATCAAAAGTGGTGCCGAAACATTAGTGATCAGAGGTTTATAATGCCCGAGAGCTTCCACTCCAAGGTTAGAAATAGTCGGTCCCTTCGGATTCGAGTGTTCTCCTCTCGGGGATGGCTCAGGTACAATTTCCTATGGCCCAGTTGCCTCAAATGACCCTTGTTGGTCAAGTTTTCACCGTAATAGTGGCGGTGGTGGCTCCAATGAAATCGATGACAGGCCCTGAAGCCTTTGAAACTGCCAGAGCTCCTGATCTTCCACTTTGTGAAAAGATCAACGACACTGTAGGGATTTTACTAACGTTGAAAATCAACATACACTAGAAAATTTCCTATGAGATAAAAAACAAACCACTAGCTAGTTGGAAGAACAGTTATGCCAGCCAACACTAGAGCAACTTATTGGTGCAAGTGCAACTCGAATACGGAAGCAACCTCCAGGTATACTCTACAAATAATGGCTCAAATTTTTTTGTGGGAACCGCAGTGTACCCCTACAGTCACTTGTGTAACTCACTAGAATAAAAGATAACTAGGTTGTTAGCTCGTGAACAATCACTAGGTGGGTACAATCGATAGTCGGGTGGACCGCAATGAGCAGGGTATCAAGCTTGAAACCTATTGAGGGTATCAAAATAAAGTGGTCTAGAAGACAAATAAGGACCTAGAATGGATTCAAGATCCACAAAGCTCTGTGGAAAATGTGACCGACAAAATTCCACGACAAGTCCTCTATATGCGTTCCCCACTATGCTTGGTCCAGATTTGGAGGGGTTATCTCCGCTAGCTTTCTGCACGTGACCTCGTGTTTAGCCCCTGTGTTAGAGGGGGGTCCTAGATAACTTTCATGTTTACTGGACTTTTTACACTCCATAACACAGACTCCAATGTTTTTTTTATAGGCATTGAAGAGTTTCCTCTCCAACCTAAATCAAGGCTCTAGCCTAGACTAGTTGATGGACCCTACAAACATAAATTCTAGTTGATTTTGAATTAGTGTTAAATTTAAGTCAATTTTCTTAAGTCAACGAAACGAAAAATGAAACTAGTGGTTTGTTTTGAGAGACGAAGGAGAAATAAATGAAACATAAAGAAAAATTACTTTTGTTTTGACAAATAAAGATTTGCAAATTTAACTCTTTAACCAACTTTTCGTAACTACTTTTTTCTAATATCTTTTAAAGGAAAGCCTAAAATGAAATTTCACTCAACTACGAGCTAGTTAAATGTTATAAGCATTCAGTAAAGAACTTAAGAAAAACACTATTTTTCCTGACAAGTAAAACAACTAACCTAACCACTTAACTACCAATAAATGAAATCTTTTTTCTTTTTTTTACTTTTATGCTTCAAACAAGAAACTTGAAATAAATTATTTTTCTTTTTCTTTAAAGCAAGCAAAAGGGAAAAAGTTGAAAAACAAGACAAGAACAAAATATGACTTTTGGCCCACTGTGGATCACAGGGAGTCACTGAGAAAACCAAACAGGTTGATCAAAGACTCACAGACTTGTCTAAAACCCTTTCAAAGAAAACACAAGAAATCTTTAAAAGATAAGCAAATTGGTGTCAAACCTAGGCTAAATACTGTAACAAAAAAGACCAGTACTTGATCAAGAAACCCCTGAGAAGTAGGACTTTAATCACGGAAGAGGTTGACTGCCTCTTCTTAAAGAAAAAAATTCTTGACACAGGCACGCTACTGAAACTTAAGCATCTTGCGTATGTATGTGGGTTGTCTAAAGGTAGGGCATGTATATACACATGCAAACCCACTACATGCCACATACACCTTTGTAACTTCTCAAAAAAAAAGAAAACAACAAGTAGACTGACATGGCAGGGAGTATTGGTATGGCACTGACAAGTGACCAGAATCCCTTAAAGACTCAACAAGTTACAAAAACTCAAAAAAGGTAGTAAAACCAATTAAAACACCCAAAAACTATCCTCTAAAACCCTAGAGGTTTCCCTAGTATGGTCGCCTATTCTTCTATAGCGGGAAAACCCCCCTATGGAATACACTAGGGTTCAACATGTAGGCAGATCTAACCATCTAAATTCTCCTACTTTTTATAACTACATCAAATATACCCCACATTCATGCATGAAATACAAAGTAAAAAGATATGGCAACTCTACCTTTAACTCTATGTCTGGTGTTGATCCTTTCGCATTCGATTGCTCTGCTGACTACAAGTCTCCTCCCAAGGTTGACCTACATTCAAAATCAGACAAATAGGGAACTACGAACATGCATATCATATATGAATTATGGGTTATATGTCAGTATAAAACATAAATCAAACATAAATATTTGACACATCATATTTCGGGACAAAAAAAATATTCCTTTTATTGATATCACAAAGTTTTCTTACAATGAGATCAGTGACATATCCTCGAACCTAGTCCAAGATCCTCTTCACCAATATTGAACTGTGCTTCCACATATCTTTCTCCTCTCACACTTCTTCTAGGGAAATTTCATAAGCTTATGATGGAGGAAAAATGCAATAATGGGAAATTCTGGTACAAATCTCACAACGTGATTGCAATTTCTTGGGGCAAGGAGGGGATGTGAAACGGACAAAGTTTCATTGTTCTTATGATTAGCTTGGGAATGAGACCCCAACACCTCCTTTTATATGAAAAAAGGATGGTTATTCGGATGGGTGACGGGCTATAGGCGGTGGGACAATTGGAAAACTACCCAATAACCCATAATCTCAATGAATTCCTTGCAAAATTTTAATTTTTGAAACTTTTGTGAGTATACGTGGGTTGTAAAACTAACATATGTATGTGAGTTGTAGTGGTGCAGCAAGAATGTGTACATGGGAAGTAATGGTGCAGGGCACATATATCTTCAAAAATATGATTTTTAAAAAGAGTTGCTCAGTGATGGCTTCGAAAAAATAGCAAGTAAGAGGGCCTGATGCCAGGCATGCATGTATGGTGAAATTTAAGGTTATAAGAAGGTCGTAGATCTGACAGTAGAAGTTATGTTAGGGTTTTTTTCCCTAGAAGGAAACCCTATTTTATGAGGGAAATGTATTGTGGCTATGGATCAATGCAAATATTGTATTCTGAGATAGGAGACTATGAGAGAAAGAAGATGAAGTTACAACGGGTGTGTTGTAGGTTGTATCCCTTCATTTGTTGGATAATAATAAAGGAAGGACCTGGCAATTTCTCTGGTGGACGTAGCCCACACTAGGTGAGCCACGTATATCTATTTCTCTATTGTATTGCGTATCTTTTTTGTTTTATTTTCTCATTTGTTTTATTTTATTGCTCCACGATCCTGTTTTTCTAACAACTGGTATCAAAGCAAAAGGTAACTCGCAGGAAAACAAGGTTCCTGGTTCGAGTGGGAGAAATGGCGAAAGATGGAAAGTTTAGGGTAGAAAAATTTAATAGCCAAAACTAGAAGTTATGTAAGATGGATATGGAAGATTATTTATATCAGAAGGATATATTCCTACCATTGGGTGGAATAGCAAAGAATTCGACAGCCATGAAGGACTAAGAATGGGAGGTTCTTGACAGAAAGGCACTAGGAATGATATGATTGATCCTGTAAGCGTCGGTGGCTTTCAATATTTCAAAAGAAAAGACAACGAAGGAGATAATGGACGGATTGCCTAAACTATATGAAAAACCCTCAGTCTCTAATAAGGTATTTCTAATGAAGATATTATTTAATATGAATATGTCAGAAGGTGGGTCTATTGCACATCATTTAAATGAATTTAATATGGTTACTAATAAGCTAAGTTCTATAAAAGTGGACTTTGATGATGAGGTCATGGCTCTTCTAATATTGTTCTCAGTTCCAGAAAGATGGAATGGCTTGGTCATGGATGTAAGTAACTCTGTCTTTGGTTCAAATAATTTAAAATTTGATGATGTTGTTGGTGTTATCCTTAGTGAGGAAATGCGACAAAAAATCACAGGTGAGACATAAGGTAATGCATTAAACATGGAGAACAGGGGAAGACAAAANGAGGGTATCAAAATAAAGTGGTCTAGAAGACAAATAAGGACCTAGAATGGATTCAAGATCCACAAAGCTCTGTGGAAAATGTGACCGACAAAATTCCACGACAAGTCCTCTATATGCGTTCCCCACTATGCTTGGTCCAGATTTGGAGGGGTTATCTCCGCTAGCTTTCTGCACGTGACCTCGTGTTTAGCCCCTGTGTTAGAGGGGGGTCCTAGATAACTTTCATGTTTACTGGACTTTTTACACTCCATAACACAGACTCCAATGTTTTTTTTATAGGCATTGAAGAGTTTCCTCTCCAACCTAAATCAAGGCTCTAGCCTAGACTAGTTGATGGACCCTACAAACATAAATTCTAGTTGATTTTGAATTAGTGTTAAATTTAAGTCAATTTTCTTAAGTCAACGAAACGAAAAATGAAACTAGTGGTTTGTTTTGAGAGACGAAGGAGAAATAAATGAAACATAAAGAAAAATTACTTTTGTTTTGACAAATAAAGATTTGCAAATTTAACTCTTTAACCAACTTTTCGTAACTACTTTTTTCTAATATCTTTTAAAGGAAAGCCTAAAATGAAATTTCACTCAACTACGAGCTAGTTAAATGTTATAAGCATTCAGTAAAGAACTTAAGAAAAACACTATTTTTCCTGACAAGTAAAACAACTAACCTAACCACTTAACTACCAATAAATGAAATCTTTTTTCTTTTTTTTACTTTTATGCTTCAAACAAGAAACTTGAAATAAATTATTTTTCTTTTTCTTTAAAGCAAGCAAAAGGGAAAAAGTTGAAAAACAAGACAAGAACAAAATATGACTTTTGGCCCACTGTGGATCACAGGGAGTCACTGAGAAAACCAAACAGGTTGATCAAAGACTCACAGACTTGTCTAAAACCCTTTCAAAGAAAACACAAGAAATCTTTAAAAGATAAGCAAATTGGTGTCAAACCTAGGCTAAATACTGTAACAAAAAAGACCAGTACTTGATCAAGAAACCCCTGAGAAGTAGGACTTTAATCACGGAAGAGGTTGACTGCCTCTTCTTAAAGAAAAAAATTCTTGACACAGGCACGCTACTGAAACTTAAGCATCTTGCGTATGTATGTGGGTTGTCTAAAGGTAGGGCATGTATATACACATGCAAACCCACTACATGCCACATACACCTTTGTAACTTCTCAAAAAAAAAGAAAACAACAAGTAGACTGACATGGCAGGGAGTATTGGTATGGCACTGACAAGTGACCAGAATCCCTTAAAGACTCAACAAGTTACAAAAACTCAAAAAAGGTAGTAAAACCAATTAAAACACCCAAAAACTATCCTCTAAAACCCTAGAGGTTTCCCTAGTATGGTCGCCTATTCTTCTATAGCGGGAAAACCCCCCTATGGAATACACTAGGGTTCAACATGTAGGCAGATCTAACCATCTAAATTCTCCTACTTTTTATAACTACATCAAATATACCCCACATTCATGCATGAAATACAAAGTAAAAAGATATGGCAACTCTACCTTTAACTCTATGTCTGGTGTTGATCCTTTCGCATTCGATTGCTCTGCTGACTACAAGTCTCCTCCCAAGGTTGACCTACATTCAAAATCAGACAAATAGGGAACTACGAACATGCATATCATATATGAATTATGGGTTATATGTCAGTATAAAACATAAATCAAACATAAATATTTGACACATCATATTTCGGGACAAAAAAAATATTCCTTTTATTGATATCACAAAGTTTTCTTACAATGAGATCAGTGACATATCCTCGAACCTAGTCCAAGATCCTCTTCACCAATATTGAACTGTGCTTCCACATATCTTTCTCCTCTCACACTTCTTCTAGGGAAATTTCATAAGCTTATGATGGAGGAAAAATGCAATAATGGGAAATTCTGGTACAAATCTCACAACGTGATTGCAATTTCTTGGGGCAAGGAGGGGATGTGAAACGGACAAAGTTTCATTGTTCTTATGATTAGCTTGGGAATGAGACCCCAACACCTCCTTTTATATGAAAAAAGGATGGTTATTCGGATGGGTGACGGGCTATAGGCGGTGGGACAATTGGAAAACTACCCAATAACCCATAATCTCAATGAATTCCTTGCAAAATTTTAATTTTTGAAACTTTTGTGAGTATACGTGGGTTGTAAAACTAACATATGTATGTGAGTTGTAGTGGTGCAGCAAGAATGTGTACATGGGAAGTAATGGTGCAGGGCACATATATCTTCAAAAATATGATTTTTAAAAAGAGTTGCTCAGTGATGGCTTCGAAAAAATAGCAAGTAAGAGGGCCTGATGCCAGGCATGCATGTATGGTGAAATTTAAGGTTATAAGAAGGTCGTAGATCTGATAGTAGAAGTTATGTTAGGGTTTTTTTCCCTAGAAGGAAACCCTCTTTTATGAGGGAAATGTATTATGGCTATGGATCAATGCAAATATTTTATTTTGAGATAGGAGACTATGAGAGAAAGAAGATGAAGTTACAACGGGTGTGTTGTAGGTTGTATCCCTTCATTTGTTGGATAATAATAAAGGAAGGACCTGGCAATTTCTCTGGTGGATGTATCCCACACTAGGTGAGCCACGTATATCTATGTCTCTATTGTATTGTGTATCTTTTTTGTTTTATTTTCTCATTTGTTTTATTTTATTGCTCCACGATCCTGTTTTTCTAACAACTGGTATCAAAGAAAAAGGTAACTCGCAGGAAAACAAGGTTCCTGGTTCGAGTGGGAGAAATGGCGAAAGATGGAAAGTTTAGGGTAGAAAAATTTAATAGCCAAAACTAGCAGTTATGTAAGATGGATATGGAAGATTATTTATATCAGAAGGATATATTCCTACCATTGGGTGGAATAGCAAATAATTCGACGGCCATGAAGGACTAAGAATGGGAGGTTCTTGACAGAAAGGCACTAGGAATGATATGATTGATCTTGTAAGCGTCGGTGGCTTTCAATATTTCAAAAGAAAAGACAACGAAGGAGATAATGGACGGATTGCCTAAACTATATGAAAAACCCTCAGTCTCTAATAAGGTATTTCTAATGAAGATATTATTTAATATGAATATGTCAGAAGGTGGGTCTATTGCACATCATTTAAATGAATTTAATATGGTTACTAATAAGCTAAGTTCTATAAAAGTGGACTTTGATGATGAGGTCATGGCTCTTCTAATATTGTTCTCAGTTCCAGAAAGATGGAATGGCTTGGTCATGGATGTAAGTAACTCTGTCTTTGGTTCAAATAATTTAAAATTTGATGATGTTGTTGGTGTTATCCTTAGTGAGGAAATGCGACAAAAAATCACAGGTGAGACATAAGGTAATGCATTAAACATGGAGAACAGGGGAAGACAAAANGTATATCCATATTTACAGATAAGATGTGGAAGGTCACCAAAGGATCATTGGTGATAGAAAAAGGAGAGAAGGTAGGTACATTGTATTTATGTACTGGTAATACTGACTCTTCTATCTTTTTAGATATTACATGAGTGGATACAACATTATGGCATCATAGGCTTGGACACATGAGTGAGAAGTGGATGCAGATACTTCACAAAATAAATTTGTTTCCATATCTTAAACAAATTTATTTGGATTTATGTGAGCATTGTGTTTATGGAAAACAAAAGAGAGTCATATTTCTTAGAGTCGAAAAAGAAAAGAAGAGTGAAAGGTTATATCTTGTGCATATAGATGTATGGGGACCACCTCAAGTATCATCTCTTGGTGGATATCGTTATTATGTTACTTTTATTGAGGATGCAACTAGTAAAACTTGGGTTTATTGTATTCGACAAAAATATGATGTTTTTGATACTTTTAAGAAATGGAAAGCTTTGGTTAAGAATGAGACATGAAAAATGTTGAAGTGTGTCAAATAATATATGGAGGTGAACATTGAAGCAAGGAGTCTGATGATTATTGTTCATACCATGGGATTTGTAGAGAGAAGACACTTCCAGGAACACCACAAGAAAATGGCGTGTCAGAAAGGATGAACAAGACAATCATGGAGTGTGCAAGGAGTATGATATTGCATGTTGGTTTTCCCTTACAATTATGGGTAGTTGTTGTAGATATTGTTGTTTACTTAATAAACAAAGGAACTTCAAGATATTTGGATGGTAGAATTCCATAGGAGGAATGGACAGGTAAAAATGTAAACTATTATTTTTTGAAGACTTTCGGTTGTGAATCATTTGTCCATATTGATAAAGAAAATAGAAGAAAGTTTGAGGAAAAATCCAAGAAGTGTACCTTTATTGGATATGGTGTTAATGATTTTGGTTATCNCGTGGAAAGAAACAAGAAAAAGAAAAACCAGAATACATAGTCCTTGATGAGATAACTAAAAACAAAATTCCAAAGGTACTAGAAAATCAAAATGTACAACAACAGGATCAACAAGTACCTCAAACTCCTGCAAGTGTTGTTAGAAGATATACCAGATTAAGTAGACCCCCTGAACGATACTCTCCTTCATTGTATTATTTATTGTTGACCAATTTCGTTGAACCATAATGTTAAGAAGAGGAAATGCAGGTAGACACCAAAAAGAAGTGGGATAAAGGCATGGAAGAGGAAATGGATTCCTTGGTAAATAACTAGACTTGGGATTTGGTTCAGTTGCCTGCAGGAAAAAGAACATTGCAAAATAAATGGGTTTACAATTTGAAGGAAGAAGATGAAGGAAAGAAGCGGTACAAGGCCATACTTGTTGTAAATGGGTTTGCACAAAAGAAATATATAGATTTTGATGAAATATTTTCTCCTATTGTTAAAATGACTTCAATTAGGACTATTTTAATTCTTGTGGCAGTAGAAGATTTGCATCTTGAACA
>JZKD02S2290606.1:0-13513 GCA_000966675.3 Picea glauca
TTTTAAGAATATTTTACTAAAGTAAATAATAATAATTACATATAACTTTATATGATTACATATCATATTTATATATTTCTTTATTTCTTTAAATCATTTAAAAAATTAAAAATTAAAAAATTAAAATAGTTTAACTAAATATTAAATAAATTTTAAGAATATTTTATCAAAGTAAAATAATTTTATAAATTAGATAACCAACACAAATTATTTCTATATTTATTATTTTTTATAAATTAGTCTCTAATATTTATTATACATTTTCCCTAATATTTTCCTAGCCGCATCCACATTTAATACATTTTTTTTAATATCTATTATACATTTTCTCTAATATTTCCCTACCACCACCATATCTTTTTATCTATAAATTAATCTCTAATATTTATTATACATTTTCTCTAATATTTCCCGGGGTCCCACCCTCATATAATACATTTAATACATTTTCTCTAATATTTACTCCACCCCCATATATAATATGAGGGTAGGTGAGGATGGAGGTGAAAGAAATATTAGAGAAAATGTATGTTGGGGTAGGAAAAATATTAGAGAAAATGTATAACCAACATAAACAATGGAGATCTATATTTATTATTTATATGTTCCTTTGCATTTAAGAAAGTAGAAACAGGAATTTTACATCTAAAAGTATTTGATGTTTGTAAAAACTTAATATATCTAAACTTTAAATGGATTTAGAGTAGAATGTGTGAATATATATACAAATTTGTTTAATATATTATTGATAATAGTACATTAACCTTAAATATTTATTATTATTATTATTTATTTATTAAATAATATTTGTATATGTATATGTTAAAAGTGCTTCTATAAATAATTAAAGACTTGTCAAAAAAATTGCTGAACATGAATGTACTAGGTGTATTGATCACTGCAAAAGGCATAACCTTAAACAATCCATTAATTTGTTTATTTAAGAGAACAAAAAAATGTATTTAATAATATAGAATTTATATACAATTTACATGTTCTATCCATTTTATATCCTTCATTGTTATTAGCTTTAACATTGTTATTTTGTAAATGGTAGTTATATAGCTTGTCTATTTCATCAACATGGATTCTCAAACAATTTACAATTTGATGCAATTCCTATAAATAATGTCAAGACTAAGATGCATCATACTATAATAAACTACCTTTAGTTTTGTTCTCAAGTAGTTTTGAAATGTAAAGCTTGAATGCAAGAGTAACTCAACGCAATGACCACTTATTGGCTTGGAGATGATTACACTTCCAAGTTCACCAACATGGATTCCCAAACAATTTACAACTTGATGTAATTCCTATAAATAATTTCAAGACTAAGAAGCATGATACCATAATAAGCTACCTCCGGTTTCTTATTCTCAGGTAGTTTTGCATTGCAAAGCTTGGATGCAAGAGTAACTCAACTCAATGACCACTTATTGGCTTGGAGATGATTACATTGCCAAGTTCTCTTTGTCCATAACCAAATTCTAATTCATTCCGACACCACTCACTAGCATGCAAGAGATGGACATTGGTTGACACATACAAGGGATGGTTTCATGAGATAATGACATGAATACAAAGAACAACATAATGCCATAAGCATTGGTCAAAACTCCATTCACCAAGTATACTTGAGATGAATTCTTGAAGGACACCAAAATCGATGAGAGGAAAAGAAAATAAACAAAAGATTGATGGTTTCCCAATGAAGATAACACTCTTAAAACTTCACATAATTGCAAGAAAGATAGTAGCCCAAAGATTCGAAGGAAGTGCCAAGTATGTCTTGTCAATTCATTTAAGCCATTCAATGGCCATTTAGACAAGTCAAACATCAAGTTACGGTCAATGAAGGAAGAACCTCTAATGGTATATGGGCATGGTGTTAAAATATTCGATGTGCTCGTTTCACCATAGACAATATCACAATATTGTCACCCAACCATAGGCACGCAGCCACCCCCCGAGCACCGTAACCTTTGACTTATAGAATGATACTAGAAGTAGTACCAGACCCAATAGATAACCAAGAGAGAGCACACCTCTCTCTCAAAGATAGTGCACCAAGTAGAAAGTCCCAAAACCATAAACCAAGACCAAGACCCAGTTGCAGTCGTTGCGGTTGCACTCCTCCTCTAGACTTGTGCACCACTTATCTTGTGTGAGCTTGTGTGTGAGTGTTTGTACAAATGAGCTCAAGTGCCCTCTATTTATAGTGCTCCTTGTCACTTGTCTAGGCCGACTTCTCCTTTTGGAGAGTAATACTTTAATATTAATTCTTTTACTCAGATGAATTGTCTTCTAGGGTTTCTACACATCTGTTTAGGGTTTCTTTATCTTCCAGAATATTCTAATATAGTCAGAGGTTACACATGGAAGTTGATACCTCCTACAACTACCATAATATCAACACTCCCTCCTAGATAGGGAGGTATTAACTGTAATGGTCTCAAACACATATACACGTAGCATCATCATAGCCACATAGGATATCTCATGATCACGAGCATCATCATCACTATCAATATCATCTGATAGCATCTTGGCATCAAAATCAACAACTACATCATCTCTCGAGGCCATACTCCATCTAAGTAATCGGGCATGATGCTAAATAAGTCATGTGTTGGACTCAACGCACTTAATAGAGTGTCTCGCATAAGTCACTCGCTCAACGGAGTGATACAAGGACCATTCTTTTAATCTGGACATACGTCCTAGAAGAATGACTATCCCAATAGATGTTGAATGCCCCATAATGGCTACAAGAACCATCCTCTCCACTGTATCATCTCTAAGCCATACTAACAGGATGCAAATGCATCATATCTAAGTTGTACTGGCATGATGTGGAGTATAGTCTACATCATCTCTAAGCTGTACTAGCATGATGCGAATATATCATATCTAAGTTGTACTGGCATGATGTGCATCATCTCTAAGTCGTACTAGCATGGTGTCAATGCACCATCTCTAGGTTGTATTGGCATGATGCAAGTCATCTGCATCATCTCTAAGTTGTACTAGCATGATGCTATTGCATCATATCTAAGTTATACTAGCATGATGCGACTTAGACATATGCATCATCTCTAATATGTACTAGCATGATGCTAATCCATCATATCTGAGTTGTACTAACATGATGCGTCTCAATACATCTGTATTATATCTAAGTTGTACTAGCATGATGCCGAAGCATCATATCTAAGATGTACTAGCAAGATACAGATCAACAATCTGTCAACCTGAACCTTTCTCCATAGGGAGAATGTTCGTCCACCAATACACTGACCATCCATGATGCCATATATCATCACTCCCTCCCAACTGAGGAAGTTATCTCCTCCCTCTCAACCAAGGGAGCAATCTCCACGAGTCCCAACTTGTCCCTCAAGTATGCAAACTTTATCTTGGATAGAGGCTTCATCAAAATATCAGTTGTCTGCTCATCGATGGAGATGTACTAGAGAATCACTTCTCCCTTCTGGACTTTATCACAAAGAAAATAGTACTTGATCTCAATGTGCTTCGACCTGTCATGGAACACGAGGTTCTTTGAAAGCTTCACACAGATCTGATTATCACAATATATCACAGACAAATCCAACACCTGATCAAATAGTCCATAAACCATCTTACGGAGCCATACTACTTTCGTACAAGCATCACAAGTTGCAATACTATGCTTCTGCAGTGCTAAGTGCAACAAAATTTTGTTTCCTGCTATACCATGATATCATAACAGATCCCAAACCGAAACATATACTAGGTGTACTCTTTCGGTCATCTGCACTCCCTGCCCAATCTGAATCAGTAAATCCATGAAGTTGTACATCATTGTTTGAGGTTGATCTAAGCCTAGGGTGACACTGTTACCAATGCTTCTCTGGTCTTATGTCACTCCTTGAAGGGTTAGTTTTTTTAAGATCGTTTTATTGAACTGATAGCATTAAAAGGTGAAGTTGAATTGTTTAAGAGGCTTGAATCCAAATTGAATTAAAGATGGATAATCAACTTATTACATTTCGTGTATCATCACTTAAAGCTTCCAATACTTAAATGCAGAAATAACGGAAAGAATCATGGATATGAAATGAACAAGCACACCGAGAGATAAGAAATCACATAAAATATACAAGAAGTCAGTGTGTGATAACGGAGTTCACCCCGAATGGGCTACGTCTCCAGGATTTTCTCAACCGCTTAGCTTCTTTATTTCCTCTTTAAAAAGATGCTTCTTCTAGAATCTGTACAACTGAAAGGGATGCAGTCCCACTCCTGGTGACAACATCGAAGAGGATGTTCTTATATATAAAGAACAATTTCTCATAATGTATGGAAAAATCTCTCATGAACGTGAGGCAATCTCCATGGACAATCCATAAGCAAAACTCTCACAAACTTGCGGTGGAAGAATGAAGATTCCCATCAATATGAAGCCATGATCATCTTTAGATTTCCTATCAGATCCAAGCACAAACATAATAATCACATATGTCTCGAAATTTCGAGACTTTTGACTGAAATATTGGCTACCTTCCGAACAAGTGCCAAAACTATCTCTCCTGCACTGAACAACCTTGGTTTACATGAAAGGGTGAAGAGATGAGGTTTCCTGCATTAAAAAGGGTTTTTTTGCCATGTTGCAACTCTCCATGCTCTTTGAAACATGTAGCAAGCATACAATTTCTGCAAAATCTCATAAATAAAATAACATCAAAAACACCATGCTTACATTGGGCTTTTCTGAAATAAGTATGATGATTTTAAGCTCTGATGCGGAAATGGATTGCACTGTTGCAACCATGGCGCGAAATCGGTTAAAAATGAATATCAAATCGCCTCAAATGGAAGAAGTAATCTCCAGGCCCTTGCTCAGCTCTCTACCTCATAAAGCATGTCGGCACTTGCAATTAATTCCACTCTTTGTATGGATTTATGTGTCGACATACGGCTTGGACGCACACTCTCCTCCTTCCGAGTGATGGAATAGATTGGGTTTAAAAGTTAATTCAAAAGCGATACTAACCAAGTTCCAAACTTGGTGTAGTGGTAAATTTAGTGCAATATGGTTGGGGATACCCAGGGTCAAACCTATGGGGTCCCCCTTTTGGCTACAAGTTATAACCATTTCACAACAACCATTTACTATACTGTTTTACACAAAAAATTTACCATATATAAACTATATGTTATATCCATATATTAACCACCAACAAAATCATCCCCACAAATAACTTTGGCACCCCACTTGACATGACAAGTGCACAGACTGTCCCATTTAATGCTTGGTTGGGTACTTGCCGCCGATAAATGTGGAACCTTCCCCAGATTTAGAGGAGACACATCGATCCTTTAGTGGGGTCGCTATATCTTTTTGCTGGATTTTGTGGGATGTTGACTGAGATATATGGTGATGCCAAAAATGGGACCGTTGGTCGACCTGACCCTTTTTAATTTGATTTTTTTTTTGGCCAGCCCGCCTTGGGAATTTTTTGGGTGCCATGTGGCGTCCTCTGATTGGGCCACGTGGCACCCATATAATTGTTGAGCCTAGCCTAGTCAGCTGCTAAGTCATTGCCTGCATCACTGCCACGTCTAAGCCAAATGGTGCTCTGCCAAGGTGCCACGTGTCATGTTGTTATGGTGCCACTTGTTGCATTTTCCTTCTGCCATGTGTCTACTCCTGGGGTGGTGCCACATGGAACAATTTTATTGGGTCGTTTGGGCTCCCCAAAGTGCCAAATTTTCATGCCACATGGAAATCTCTCATGCTTCCACATCAGCATGACATCATCTCTGCACAATCATCCACCGACGTCAGCAGTATGGATGATGATGTCATCCTTTGACTTTGACCAAGGTGACTGTCAACTTTTACCGGCTGTAAATCCTTCGTTATAGCTCCATTTGACGAGCCTCTTACGTTGTTGAAAATCTTGCGACGAGCTCTTTGACTTGGTGATGTTTTGACTTGATTATGAGAACTTTGATTTTTGACCCTTTTCTCTCCTCTTGGACCATTCTCAGTCTCTTGGAATGTTTATGGGCTTCCTAGATCATATCCTAAGCCTCCTGTATCATATCCTCCCACTGAAAGGAATTTTGGACCCCAAAAGTATTACATTATGAGATTAAAAAATGTCTCTTGGACTTACAATAGAATCCCAAACNGGTTGACACATACAAGGGATGGTTTCATGAGATAATGACATGAATACAAAGAACAACATAATGCCATAAGCATTGGTCAAAACTCCATTCACCAAGTATACTTGAGATGAATTCTTGAAGGACACCAAAATCGATGAGAGGAAAAGAAAATAAACAAAAGATTGATGGTTTCCCAATGAAGATAACACTCTTAAAACTTCACATAATTGCAAGAAAGATAGTAGCCCAAAGATTCGAAGGAAGTGCCAAGTATGTCTTGTCAATTCATTTAAGCCATTCAATGGCCATTTAGACAAGTCAAACATCAAGTTACGGTCAATGAAGGAAGAACCTCTAATGGTATATGGGCATGGTGTTAAAATATTCGATGTGCTCGTTTCACCATAGACAATATCACAATATTGTCACCCAACCATAGGCACGCAGCCACCCCCCGAGCACCGTAACCTTTGACTTATAGAATGATACTAGAAGTAGTACCAGACCCAATAGATAACCAAGAGAGAGCACACCTCTCTCTCAAAGATAGTGCACCAAGTAGAAAGTCCCAAAACCATAAACCAAGACCAAGACCCAGTTGCAGTCGTTGCGGTTGCACTCCTCCTCTAGACTTGTGCACCACTTATCTTGTGTGAGCTTGTGTGTGAGTGTTTGTACAAATGAGCTCAAGTGCCCTCTATTTATAGTGCTCCTTGTCACTTGTCTAGGCCGACTTCTCCTTTTGGAGAGTAATACTTTAATATTAATTCTTTTACTCAGATGAATTGTCTTCTAGGGTTTCTACACATCTGTTTAGGGTTTCTTTATCTTCCAGAATATTCTAATATAGTCAGAGGTTACACATGGAAGTTGATACCTCCTACAACTACCATAATATCAACACTCCCTCCTAGATAGGGAGGTATTAACTGTAATGGTCTCAAACACATATACACGTAGCATCATCATAGCCACATAGGATATCTCATGATCACGAGCATCATCATCACTATCAATATCATCTGATAGCATCTTGGCATCAAAATCAACAACTACATCATCTCTCGAGGCCATACTCCATCTAAGTAATCGGGCATGATGCTAAATAAGTCATGTGTTGGACTCAACGCACTTAATAGAGTGTCTCGCATAAGTCACTCGCTCAACGGAGTGATACAAGGACCATTCTTTTAATCTGGACATACGTCCTAGAAGAATGACTATCCCAATAGATGTTGAATGCCCCATAATGGCTACAAGAACCATCCTCTCCACTGTATCATCTCTAAGCCATACTAACAGGATGCAAATGCATCATATCTAAGTTGTACTGGCATGATGTGGAGTATAGTCTACATCATCTCTAAGCTGTACTAGCATGATGCGAATATATCATATCTAAGTTGTACTGGCATGATGTGCATCATCTCTAAGTCGTACTAGCATGGTGTCAATGCACCATCTCTAGGTTGTATTGGCATGATGCAAGTCATCTGCATCATCTCTAAGTTGTACTAGCATGATGCTATTGCATCATATCTAAGTTATACTAGCATGATGCGACTTAGACATATGCATCATCTCTAATATGTACTAGCATGATGCTAATCCATCATATCTGAGTTGTACTAACATGATGCGTCTCAATACATCTGTATTATATCTAAGTTGTACTAGCATGATGCCGAAGCATCATATCTAAGATGTACTAGCAAGATACAGATCAACAATCTGTCAACCTGAACCTTTCTCCATAGGGAGAATGTTCGTCCACCAATACACTGACCATCCATGATGCCATATATCATCACTCCCTCCCAACTGAGGAAGTTATCTCCTCCCTCTCAACCAAGGGAGCAATCTCCACGAGTCCCAACTTGTCCCTCAAGTATGCAAACTTTATCTTGGATAGAGGCTTCATCAAAATATCAGTTGTCTGCTCATCGATGGAGATGTACTAGAGAATCACTTCTCCCTTCTGGACTTTATCACAAAGAAAATAGTACTTGATCTCAATGTGCTTCGACCTGTCATGGAACACGAGGTTCTTTGAAAGCTTCACACAGATCTGATTATCACAATATATCACAGACAAATCCAACACCTGATCAAATAGTCCATAAACCATCTTACGGAGCCATACTACTTTCGTACAAGCATCACAAGTTGCAATACTATGCTTCTGCAGTGCTAAGTGCAACAAAATTTTGTTTCCTGCTATACCATGATATCATAACAGATCCCAAACCGAAACATATACTAGGTGTACTCTTTCGGTCATCTGCACTCCCTGCCCAATCTGAATCAGTAAATCCATGAAGTTGTACATCATTGTTTGAGGTTGATCTAAGCCTAGGGTGACACTGTTACCAATGCTTCTCTGGTCTTATGTCACTCCTTGAAGGGTTAGTTTTTTTAAGATCGTTTTATTGAACTGATAGCATTAAAAGGTGAAGTTGAATTGTTTAAGAGGCTTGAATCCAAATTGAATTAAAGATGGATAATCAACTTATTACATTTCGTGTATCATCACTTAAAGCTTCCAATACTTAAATGCAGAAATAACGGAAAGAATCATGGATATGAAATGAACAAGCACACCGAGAGATAAGAAATCACATAAAATATACAAGAAGTCAGTGTGTGATAACGGAGTTCACCCCGAATGGGCTACGTCTCCAGGATTTTCTCAACCGCTTAGCTTCTTTATTTCCTCTTTAAAAAGATGCTTCTTCTAGAATCTGTACAACTGAAAGGGATGCAGTCCCACTCCTGGTGACAACATCGAAGAGGATGTTCTTATATATAAAGAACAATTTCTCATAATGTATGGAAAAATCTCTCATGAACGTGAGGCAATCTCCATGGACAATCCATAAGCAAAACTCTCACAAACTTGCGGTGGAAGAATGAAGATTCCCATCAATATGAAGCCATGATCATCTTTAGATTTCCTATCAGATCCAAGCACAAACATAATAATCACATATGTCTCGAAATTTCGAGACTTTTGACTGAAATATTGGCTACCTTCCGAACAAGTGCCAAAACTATCTCTCCTGCACTGAACAACCTTGGTTTACATGAAAGGGTGAAGAGATGAGGTTTCCTGCATTAAAAAGGGTTTTTTTGCCATGTTGCAACTCTCCATGCTCTTTGAAACATGTAGCAAGCATACAATTTCTGCAAAATCTCATAAATAAAATAACATCAAAAACACCATGCTTACATTGGGCTTTTCTGAAATAAGTATGATGATTTTAAGCTCTGATGCGGAAATGGATTGCACTGTTGCAACCATGGCGCGAAATCGGTTAAAAATGAATATCAAATCGCCTCAAATGGAAGAAGTAATCTCCAGGCCCTTGCTCAGCTCTCTACCTCATAAAGCATGTCGGCACTTGCAATTAATTCCACTCTTTGTATGGATTTATGTGTCGACATACGGCTTGGACGCACACTCTCCTCCTTCCGAGTGATGGAATAGATTGGGTTTAAAAGTTAATTCAAAAGCGATACTAACCAAGTTCCAAACTTGGTGTAGTGGTAAATTTAGTGCAATATGGTTGGGGATACCCAGGGTCAAACCTATGGGGTCCCCCTTTTGGCTACAAGTTATAACCATTTCACAACAACCATTTACTATACTGTTTTACACAAAAAATTTACCATATATAAACTATATGTTATATCCATATATTAACCACCAACAAAATTATCCCCACAAATAACTTTGGCACCCCACTTGACATGACAAGTGCACAGACTGTCCCATTTAATGCTTGGTTGGGTACTTGCCGCCGATAAATGTGGAACCTTCCCCAGATTTAGAGGAGACACATCGATCCTTTAGTGGGGTCGCTATATCTTTTTGCTGGATTTTGTGGGATGTTGACTGAGATATATGGTGATGCCAAAAATGGGACCGTTGGTCGACCTGACCCTTTTTAATTTGATTTTTTTTTTGGCCAGCCCGCCTTGGGAATTTTTTGGGTGCCATGTGGCGTCCTCTGATTGGGCCACGTGGCACCCATATAATTGTTGAGCCTAGCCTAGTCAGCTGCTAAGTCATTGCCTGCATCACTGCCACGTCTAAGCCAAATGGTGCTCTGCCAAGGTGCCACGTGTCATGTTGTTATGGTGCCACTTGTTGCATTTTCCTTCTGCCATGTGTCTACTCCTGGGGTGGTGCCACATGGAACAATTTTATTGGGTCGTTTGGGCTCCCCAAAGTGCCAAATTTTCATGCCACATGGAAATCTCTCATGCTTCCACATCAGCATGACATCATCTCTGCACAATCATCCACCGACGTCAGCAGTATGGATGATGATGTCATCCTTTGACTTTGACCAAGGTGACTGTCAACTTTTACCGGCTGTAAATCCTTCGTTATAGCTCCATTTGACGAGCCTCTTACGTTGTTGAAAATCTTGCGACGAGCTCTTTGACTTGGTGATGTTTTGACTTGATTATGAGAACTTTGATTTTTGACCCTTTTCTCTCCTCTTGGACCATTCTCAGTCTCTTGGAATGTTTATGGGCTTCCTAGATCATATCCTAAGCCTCCTGTATCATATCCTCCCACTGAAAGGAATTTTGGACCCCAAAAGTATTACATTATGAGATTAAAAAATGTCTCTTGGACTTACAATAGAATCCCAAACCCAAAGCTACCTCACAAAGGCGTAAACATATCATCATGTTGCATAAACGAAGTGATATTATACAAGTCATCACCTTTACGAAAGTGCCCTTCTATGGGGTCTTATAAGAAACAAGTTATTTACAATAATGTCCACTATCAACTAAGTAAAAAATCTTTTCCATTCTTTCAGTCATTAAGACAAATGGGTCCTTCTCCTTGAGTTGTCTCTTTTTCAGTAGTTGGCTTCCTTGTTGAGTTTATTCGCTAGCTGGTTCCTTCGAGGGTGTTTGCTTGACCTTCTTGTCCTTCTTGGGATGCAACTCTAGATGGAGGGTCCAACATGTGGCTTCATGGTGTCCACCTTTGTCACAATGGTTGCAATGGTCTTTCCTCTTTAAGGTTTTCTTGCTCGTCCTTTTTTCCTCATGTGGAGAAAGTCTTGTCTCCTTTTTGGTTGCCATAACTTTCCTGTACAAAGATTTTCTTTTCCAACACTAAGAAACAACATGGTTATTCATACCATAAAACATGCATGGTTTCTTATGCCATAGTCTTTGTTTTACATTATCAATGTGTTTATAATCAAATGGAACATTAGAATACTGAGACTTTTTATATCTTGATGGGTTGTCTTTGGTGTTGGACTGGCGAGGAGAGATTGGGTTAGCCCTTCCTTTGGAGTACTCATATCCCCTTGGAGATAACTCATAATTACGATCATGAAATGATGTGCTCTGAGCCTGCACTGATTCGGTTCTGTCACTTGAAAATTCACTAGCTTCTGGGGTCTTAGAGATTTCTTCCTCTTTGGTTTTGGAGCATTCTCCAACCTCTTCTCAGACATAACCTAGCCCAGTATATCGAGGCCATTCCACCACCTCAATGGGATCCACAATTCCTTGGCCATTGGCTCCAAGGCCTCCTCCTTTATACCACATCTTCTTCATTAACTTTAAGTCGATGCCTATAGTTTGTTTTTCAAAGACTCCAAAGGGGATATCAACATCAATGAAGAAAGGAACTAAACATGGATCATTTACCAACATTATGGTCTGTGACTCTCAGTCTTCTTCCTGAAATGTGCCCAATTGTTCCTCTTGGTGAGAAGGAGAGGTAGATGAGGCTTCCAAGAAACCTCCTTGGTTCCCTGGTGCCTAGATCACCTCCTCTATCATCTGAAAATAAGAACAACCATCAACATTGTCATGATCAAATCCATAACCAGTATATCCACCATGGCCACAAGATGGCCTCTTTACTTCCCTTGACAAAGAACCTTCCCTAGCTTTCACCTTCATAGCTTATAGCTACAGCTGCAACATTTGATTCTCTTCTTTTGCATCTTGTAGCAATGTATTCAACCCAACATTCTATGTTTGAAGGATTTGGTTTATCTCTTGTAGTTCATCAAACCACGCATGCTTTGGTGTTCTCTCCATCTTCAACACCTGCAATCTTTATCAATCTTGCTCTGATACCACTTGATCTGAGCCTGAGGTGATATTGTTACAAATTCTTCTTTGGTCTTATGTCACTCCTTGAAGGGTCAATTTTTTTAAGATCATTTTATTGAAATAATTGCATTAAAAGGTGAAGTTGAAATGTTTAAGAGGCTTGAATCCAAATTGAATTANCTACAAACTCATCTTAAAAATATGTTTTGTAGAAGAAGACAACAATCACTTTTCTTAGGCAAAAGGTCCTTATGAGAGCCTGAACACATAACTGTAGAGACATCACCAGAGTGACCAAAATAATGTGTAATAGAATTCCCCCCAAAGTATGAGGCTGGAACTCGTGACAACCGAAATACTTTGTAAAATGCATGTGTGTGTCAGAAACAAGGAACACACCTAATCGAAAACCTACAAACAATCAAGCATCTGCAGAATATAATACCAGTTCTGAGGTAAGCATTCCCATGCTCAGACTACAAATGAATGAAATCACAAATGTAGGCCATGGCCACCAATCATACACCGTGGATCCATGTAATCAAAATGCTACATAGCCACCAGGAATACACTATGGATCTATGTGTTAGAAGACTCAGATTAGGACATAGCCACGCGACATACAAAGTGGATCTATGTGTCAATACAAATCATAAATACTCCATCGCAACCTCGACAAAAAAAGATGAGACCTAGGGTCTTCAATCCCGTCGTCTGAAAGTACAAATATAACCATGTGATTATAGGTACCGAAGTCGAACATGGTAGAAACCACTTGATTACCGGTCATTGATGAAAACCGTTAACAAGTGCGAGGGAAATCACCATTGATGTCAATGACTCCCAAGGTACCTAAGTACAATTTAAACAAATGTGAACAAATGAGTTGAGGTCGAACACTTGGCGGAATCTCTCGATCAGGGACCAATGATGTGAATCCACTGTCGAAAGCGAAGAGACCTTCCATTAGCGCATGCAGGTTCTAAGGTACTAAATGATTTCTAAGTCTTATTCCCGGATAATGAGTTGGAGTCGACGGAAAAATACTCGTCACATGAGGGCCTTGATGTATCCCCCATCAATGACACGAAATACATAACAAATTTTTAGGGTAAGTCAAAGTATGAATATGATTTGAAACTGACACAGGGAAGGCTGACATGGTAAGAATTGACAATTGCAGATGGCCGACTCAATGGAGGGCTTGTTTGGACTTCTCTTGAATAGATGAACGACATGACAATGGTCTTGG
>JZKD02S2290617.1:21108-34365 GCA_000966675.3 Picea glauca
AGTACAAGTACATCTTCTCCTAACATACTACGGTACTTATTCACTATCAAGTCAAGCATTCCATCAATCTGACCCTCAGCGCACCACTACCCAATGGGTCAATCTATCACCACTCTTTGTTAGAAAATGATTAGATCAAGTGTGAGATATAAGAGTTTCTCCAAAATGGGCACATCCAACCTGACCCATCACCTTGTGGAAGCCCAATTGTGCTTGTGTAGAATAAATACGGGACTTGGTGACTTTGCATTGATTACCGAGCCATAAATAAAATCACAACCACCAACTAGTACCCGATTCCCTGAATCAACGATCTCCTTGATTAGCTCAAGGGGGAAAAATAATTTAGTAAGATTGATCTAAAGTATGGTTACCATCGTGTCCCAATAGAGCAAAGAGATGTATGGAATATTGCCTTCAAGTAAAAAGAAGGTCTTTTAGAATCTTTGTTCATGCCCTTTGGTTTGACAAATTCCCCAACAAATTTCATGAGAATAATGGGCGATAACCTGTGGCCTTTCAATAATTCTTTTGTAGTGGTGTATCTGGATGACATCCTCATCTATAAAAATACTTGGGTGGAACATTTGTAGCATATTTAGCAAGATCTGCACAATCTGCAGTAGCACAAGCTATATGCCAACTTGGAAAAGTTCTCTTTCAGCGTGGACAAGGTCTGGTACCTAGGATACATTTTTTATGAGGAGGGTGTGGATGTGGATCCAACCAATATCTAGGTCACATGTGACTCGCCAGCCCTAACCATGCTCACTGAGCTTCATATATTCTTAGGCATTGCTAATTTCTATCACAGGTTTGTGTTGGCATTCTTCCATATTGCATGGGCCCTCGCCCAAGTAATTAGGGGTGGTGGAAAGGAAAATTTTGTGTGGGGCCTATCCTAACAAAAAGAATTCGAAGATTTGAAGAAGCGCTAATGCTTATCTCTAGTGCTTTCATTACTTGACCTACAAAAACCCTTTGAGATCGAAAAAGTTGCTTCAAACTATGTTGTGTCCGTAGTTCTTACTTATCACGACCACCCTCTAGCCTATCATAGTGAGACACCAACATATGGCATCCATAAGTACCCTACTTACGAAAAAGAAATTTACTCAATTTTGCAATCCTACTGTCAGTAGAGGAATTACATTATCGGGAAGGAGACACTCATCCACACTGATCATAAACTGCTACAGTTCATGCAAACACAAGAAAAAATGTAGAATTACAACCATCAAAAGTGGTCTACATACTTGCAGCAATTCCACCTCAACATCAAGTATAAGACATGAAGTACCAGCCGCGTTGATGATTTCCTCAGTCGACCTCCAGTCATGGCACTCACCACGGTGCTAGACTCTTGTGGTCACGAGACCTTCAGATGGCGCCAACTCTATGAGAAATATCATGACTTCACCACCACCTACCTAATGTTGGGTGCAAACACAATTGTCACTAATTTCCATCTTCAGGATGGTTTGTTGTGCCAACTGGTCCATATTTTCATTCAATCAAGAGAGTGAGCGAAGCTGATTCAGGAATCCCACTATAGTCAGGTGGAAAGACACTTCGACATAGAAAAGACAGTGGCAGTGATGCAACAACATTTCTACTAGCCAAATCTTTGACATGATCTCAACAAGTATATCAAGTCCTACACTTCCTGTGATATTTCTAAACTGACCACTAAGAAACAAGTCCTATACACCCCTATTCCTACTCCTGACAGGCTCTGGGAATCCATCTCAATGGACTACATGTCGGGCCTTCCATCCACCAAGCAGGAAAATAACTATGTTTTTGTGGTTGTTGATCGTTTCTCCAAGATGGCAATTATGTTCGCCTGCAAGAAGAGCATCACAGTAGAGACCACTACCAAGATATTCTTTGAACGAGTGTGGGTACATTTTGAGATACCACAAACAATTATCTCAGATCAGGATAGTTGGTTCCTCAACACATTCTCTTCGAGCCTCTGGTCACCGTTGGACACGAAGATCACCAAATCCACTGCCTTCCACCCCCAAACGGATGGCCAAACCGAGATCGTCAACTGGATGATCATGGATATCATGAGCATGTATAATTCCAAGAACTCTCGCACATGGGATGAGATTCTTCTCTATTTTTAGCACAACTACAACAGATCCATGCATAGCTCAACAACCCACAACCCCTTTCATTTGGGGTTGGTATTTGAACCATTGGGTCCCATGGATGTTTCACTACCCCTTCCAGCCACCCAGGAAGACTCATCCCATGATCCAACTGAAGATGAAAAATCCACCCATTTCATTGAGTGGATCCAACACATCCTCCAATAGTTTTAGGATATTTTACAAAAGTCCAATGCCAAGTACAAGTAACACCATGATCAACATCGGGCGCCACACAAGTTTTAGGTGGGAGAAAAATTTTGGTTGCAATTGAAGAAAGAATGCCTTAGACGTCCCAATTGGAAGCTTTTTCCAATCCATATGGACCTTAAACCCATCACCAAGGATGTGGGAGACAATGATTTTGAGCTCAACATTCCCCCCTTTCTTGGCTTGTACCCAATGTTCAATGTGGATCTCCTTTGTCCATATTTTCCACCATTATTGGACACCTCAAAGATAGCGGAATAGTTGAAACCAACAAAGCTCAAACCTGACTACATGGAACAATAATCCACTAATAATATTGTGGAAACACATATCAAGGGCACTCTCTAGCAGAGGATCCATCTTTATCAGGTTGTCAAGGCAAGGATGCTCCTATGCCAAGGCAAGTGGCTCACCTGGGGCCAAATTCAGTGGAAATTTCTTCATCTGACGGGGTAACTCAATGCAATGGATACCATTGCTTCCTAAGTGTGTAGGATTTATCCAGGTGGATATTGGTGGCCACCCACCTATTCCAACTGGCTCATCTTGGCAATTTTTTAGTTGGGTAGTTTTTTCCTAGTTTTTTGGTCATGAGCTTCTGAGGTCGTTTTGAGACGCTAAACAAAATTTTTAGGGATTTCCACAGTCAATGTGTAGTTGAGTTTATATTTTAATGGAATAATTTTTATTCCTTGTATATACCTTTCCAATGGGCTATCATGTGCCTAAAACGGATATCGTATGCAAAAGTTAAGACCCCGATAAGTTGATGTACCAACTTACCCCAACGGGGCCCACATGACTTTTGACACTTCATCTTCTAGGGTTAGGTTTTTGGATGTCTAGGGTTTTGGAATTCATTTTTATTGTAAAAAGGATTTCATAGCCTCATTTTACTCATCTTCTTGTGAATGAGAACAACCATCACATCTCTTCTCATAGATAAAACACCACCATTGTAGCAAGCTTGTTTTCAATCTGCATTTTAAAGTTTCAACATATTTATTTATTGAATAGTAGACCCTTTTATTGTATCTCTATTATTTTTCATTATGTCTTTGTTTTAATAATAATAATAATTTGTCTCATTTCATTATGCTCATAAAATATGGATAAATTTCCATGTATGTCTATGTGTGTATCTATAATATTGGATCATATATGATGTTATGTGTAAATAACTATTGGTAACACTCATAATTTTTCCTCGATTACAACATCGGTTATGTTGTCCGTAGCTCTAAAATCAAACATGTAAAGTAAAAATCACATAGATGTTAAGATTGGAAGACACGCATGAATGGTGGGAGCAGAAAATCAATAACCACATAAACAAATATGCACGGAGGAACTGACTGACGTTGGAAAAAGCTCGAACACGGATCTCCACAGAAACACACGAACGATTCTTGGAAGCCATTCTAGAGGCGTTATTTGAATATATTAACCAACCATCTAATGTGAAAGATCACTCCGGATAAACAATTAATGCTGAAAAATTACAAATGGAGGTCAAACAAATTTAAATGAGTGGTTTGAAAGAATCATTTGAGACTACATTAAAGAACAAGAAATTGAAGACAGAATGACAAAACTATAAAAGACAAATTTTATACCGAATTGCACAATGGTTTTATTTGCATTATTCCATCCCTGTTGCACAATTTATATTAGAAAAAGGATTCAAATACATTGTCGAATATCGATCCCTCTTGGGAAATCGTCCACCAAATTCAAATTTTCAAGAAAAGAAAGGCAAGTGGGAAGAATTCTTAGAAGCTAATTTCAAAAACACACGTGAAGCCTGGGATCACTTCCTAAAGAAATGAAAACAATGAGAATGGTTAACATTGTTGACTTCGAGTAAGTCAGGTCGGTGATGGAGGGATGGATGATCTATGAGATGTTATAAGTTGAGTTGACTGCACTGAAGAAGATAATGTTTGAAGTCAGGAGGAAGATAACTAAAATTAGAAATGCATAAGAATAAAGAGGGAAGACTACACAATGAATGTAGATCCATAAACCCTCAACCAACATTTAGAAATTGGAGTGGAATAAATGAAAAAAGAGGAAAGAAGATATGTTAAACAAGAGGGATCCCCAAAGTTTGAAGCATGCTCAGGGGTGGAAGATCGTCGAAAATGAAACAGAGTGCACCCCAATGAATCTTGGGAATAATGTAAGTTTGTAGTTGAGTTAGGAAGCCAATGGAACCCAACAAGAAATCGATATAGTCAAAAATATGGAAATTGATGTCTTGGGACCCGTGATTTGACATTCTCCTACAACAATCCCTAACCCATGTATTGTAGACTTCCTTCTCCAAATACTTCATATTGATACTCAATCTTCAAAAGTATGGTGGAAAAATGATAAATATGATCACATAAGAGATACACTTCTGATTGAAACACAAGAAACTAATCAAAGTAAACTAGAGGAAATATTCCTCCATATATGAGCACTACAAGGAGAACACCTTCTTATGGAGGTTTTTACGAAACCTCCCTGAAAAATTTATACCTTAGTTGTTTATAGTGGAGGTGGGCAGCTGGAGGTTTTTGGAGAGGTTTTTTTTTCACCATGCCTTTAAGGTATATACGCATGGGTGCACACCTAACACATATTACATCGGTGCTTAAATGTTCAAAGGCATCATAATTGTTTATAGTGGAGGTTGTTAGCAGAAAAAAGAGGCCATAGGTTTTTTACAGATATTTATGTTTGGTGCCCCTTTATGGTACATATGCACTAGTGCACAACTAAAACGTAACGCACCAGTGCGTAGATGTTCAAACTCACTATCAAAATATATTACAAAAATAAAAAGCATCGATAAAAGAGCACTGTTGCTATTGAATCTTACATACTAGTGCATAAAATTTTCCGATGGTGCACCATTGTATGGGTAAACAAAAATAAATTACCAGACCAATTTTCATTGTGACACCTCATCTTGTGCTTCCAATATCTCAAGCAAGAATCGATTCTTACTCAATCATTGATGCCCTATTTTCAATTCTCCTTTATGATTTGGATAGCTCCACCAGTTGATTCCACACATTTCCATTTTTTTTAAATTACCATGAATTTTCATTTCCTCTCAATGGTGGAACCATGCCTCCTCGAAACATAAGAGTCTAGGTAATTTGTTTTTTACCTTCCCATTTAAAATTTGAATTTAGCTTGAAATTTGGGACATTTTTCAATTTTGTTTCTGACTCCACATGGCACGCCATTTTGATTTGGCTTGTCCTGGAGTAGTGCATCATGTGCTAACTTCACAGTAAGCACCGCAACAAATGCATCTAAGATTTACCATACTTATCTGATGCATCTCCTTAAACGATTGACATCTGATGCGTTATAAAATACAACACCCGATAAACAACATTCTTGTGCTTTTCAAACACATACACATTGGTACATTCCATTTAACCAAGCACACCACTCAAAATATGACACATAAAATTTAACTAAGCGATGTAACCATTTTAAATAAATGCATTGGTGCAATTAATAGAATTTCACTGGAACATATATTGATCGATTTGGCATAGTGAGGTGTTTCCTTTGACGCCCCATCTCTGGTTATTTATGATTCACAAAGCATCACTAAACACAATGATGGTGCTTTAATAACATGATAGCACCGATGCGTTCATAGTAACATATTTCACTACTTAATTTGAAATAAATCAATATAACAGAGTGGTGCCCATAGTTCCAACAACCACATCGGTGTGTTATACTATAGGAAGCATCACTAAACATCATGTTGGTGCTTTGGAAACTATATCACACCAGTGTGGTTGGTTAGAGAAAGAACACCATTGTGTTTACATTCCAGAAAAAATTGGGTGATAGTGCATTTATGTTAACCAAATGCACTGGTGTTGTGGGGAATCTCGGTGGACAACTTGTTACCAATGCTCCCGACAATAGAATGCACCATTAAAGAAAATGTTGGTTCTCCAATAACACAGTAGCAACGGTGCATTTATATTAACACATCACACCGCTTAAGTTGCTATAAATAAAATTAACTTGTTGGTGCTCCTAGGTCCAAACAACACACCGATGTTGTAAAGAGCATGACATTGGCCCAAAGTTTTACAAATTATCACCACAATGCATCTTATGATAAGCACCGCTTAGATCCTAAGAAGTGTGCCAATTGATATAAATGAACTGGTGCATTCTATTAATCGAATGCACCGCCTAGTTTTTGAAACAAAATTTTTTCTCCACTTTGTGTCAAATAAATACAACGCATTGGTGTTGTGTATGACAACACAATGAGAAAAATACATAATAATTTAACATATTGGTTCATTTTATGGGATTCCTCATTACCGGTACGTTATAATAAAAATGCACTGGTATCAATGCATACAAATATAAAATGGAGTGCCAGTGCGTTACATTCATCAAAATGCATTGGTGTAGTTAAGTGAGTTGCGCTAAGAAAATATTTTAAAAATTACTATTGCAGTGCATCTTTTACAACCCGCCTATTGCTAGTGCGTCTGAAAAGACAATGCACCATTAAAAATCATCTAGTGCTTGAAGGAACATAGAGTGTCAGTGTGCTTCATATAACCAAGCGTACCACTTGGTCTATCATTAACAAATTCCACTACATCAGTGTGTTCCATAGAACTAATCACCCCGAGTTACATAGCTCATATGTGAAATGGCATCGCAAGTTGTTTTTTATGACAACCGTTAACCGATGCGCTATATATCACAACACACCACTATATATATCGATTCTTGACTAACAATTATGCACCAATGCATTAAATTTAACACACCAATGTTTGGTCCCTTATGTCTGATGTGGAGCACTGACAACATTGTGTATGAATTTATTAATAGCACCAGTTAATTTTTCACTTTGTTTTTGCAAACATAAACTAATTTCAGTTTTTGATAAATACAAATTAGTCATATGTGTTTTGTTTTATATTTTAAATTTGTTTTTTCTATTGTGTGCCTAAAAATAATTCTATGTGAATCAGATACGACAACGACGCTAAGCACAGTAGCAATAGGGGCAACCAAAAAAAAAAAAAAATCACAGACTACACACGAAAACCTTCGCAATTAATTTTTTTGTAGGGTTTTGGTTGGATTACTGAGAGGGGGGTGAATCAGTAATAGAGAAATTTAATCCTTTCTAACCATATAATCCAAGTGTTATATCAATGTAGCCTTATCATTCAATAACTGTAGAGTAAATACGCAATGAACAAATCAATAATCATACACATACACAATACACAAGTGTTTTACGTGGAAACCCAAAGTGGGAGAAAAACACAAAATGCTTTTTCTTATATGTCTTGAACAATTACATTCATTGGAAGCACAAACTTCCTTTGTTTTCCAGCTGCAGCTAGAAGGAGGCTCCAACCCCCTCGTTTCTCAGGCTACAACCTGAGGGAAGCTCCAACTCCCCTATTCTCTGGCTACAACTAAAAGGAGGCTACAACCCCCTATGTTCTTCGGCTACAACCAGAAGGTGGCTACAACCACATGTCCTTGCCCGGTCCAATCACCCTGAAGTAGAAGTAGAATGATGGATCCACTGTCACACTACCACTGTGAGATATACCACTATAAACATGTACCAATAAACCTGAACCATGCATCAACCTGTACCTCAACCTGTAATCAACATGTACCATAAACAAGTGCATCAACCATGCACCAACCTATACCAAACAACCTATAATCAACCTGTACCATAGACAAGTACATCCAACCATGTACCAAGTATGTACAAATAATGTGTCAACTACTCATCAACTATGACTCATCAAAATGTACCAACATCATCAACTATACACCTCATGTATGTGCCAACTCATCAACTACTTATCTCAACCATGTACCCAACATGTACCTTAACCAAAATCCCTCATCAATTTAATCATCAAAATATGATTTGTAAATATTTGATAGACCTGGTTTATATGATCACATACCTTCAAACCTTACTTAACTTTCACAACAAGAGACTAGCATTTTCATCAACCTTTTCTTTAGTCTCATATGACTAGTTTGGGATTAGTCAACAACCCTAACTTGAAATAATCATAACTATGTCCCTATAATGAATAAAGATCTTAAAATAATACACAATGTTATTCATTTTGTTTTATACAATTCCTCTAGGTGTCACTACTTGGAACCTCTCAGAAAAGGAGTTATAGCAAAAATGACATACCTTGTTGAATTTTGGCTTATTCTAGAGAGCAACCTTGCAAAGCATGCCCTACATGGAATATTTTTTGAATGGATCTGAAATTGTTACATAGAATACTAAAGAATTTGATATAACCAAATTTTGTCTTACTAAATTTGGATCTATTATGAAGAAGTTATGATGTTTTTACTTGAAACACATGTTTTAGACTAGTTTCAGGACTAGCTACAAACCCTATTTTTCACGGAGTGTAAATCCACAAGTAAAATGACCCAGAAGTTGAATTTTTTACCGCATATACTTGGATATGTTTCCTTAATGTAATAACAATTTCATGGTCTGAATCATTCTAGAAACAAAGTTATTTCGAAAATGGTGAGATGACCTGTAAATAACATACCTTAGAAAGCATCATCAAAAGAATTTATCCTCCCTTGAATTTCGGCCTTCTTTTATTAACCTTCCCTCTTAAATTTGGCTTAGATATCCTTTGGTTACCTCAGTCACCTATAAATATTCAATATGCTCAAGTTTCATATAAAATGAGAGAGCCTTGCATCTTATTTATACTCTCCAAGTAGCTTCCTTAAAAGCATCTTCTAGGTCACTTTGCCCACTTTCCATATTTTAGGGTTAACCCACTTCTAATTTCTCCATTAATTTTATTATTTAAATAATTTATTTTGTATTCACTTTGAATTATAGTGCACTCATCACTTCACTTTATTATTTACCTTCTAAAATCTCTTAAACCACTTTGACTGCTTTGACCTTTTGGGGCTTCTAGATGACATATGAGGGTCCTCCAACTTCGTAAGGTCATAACTCTCAAATCGTGAGGAGTTATGTGGTGTTCCACATACCACTAGAAATGGCATGACATGTACTATCCATACAGAATAGTATTACCTAAAAATATATCAAAACTAATATCATTATCCATCAAACAAACTTGGGTCCATTACCTAAACCTGGGTTCTCCAACTTCTCATGGCCATAACTCTCTAACCATGAGGAGTTATGTGACATTCGACATACCAACGGAAATAGAATGACATATACTGTCCATATATAATAGTATTTCCTTCAAATATATTAAATCCCATACCATTATAAATGAAACAATCTTGGGTCCATTACCCAAACCTTTGTGCTACCGAAATTCGCTACCGGACTTAATTCAAGGGTTGAAATCAATGACAACCAACCTGAATAAAAAATATCCCCCTTTGGCATTGATGGAAACACTCTGATGCAATACTAAAATCATTTCATGCAATACTGAATTCATATCACTCATGCTCCCCTTGGAACCATGCCTCTATACTCAGCATCTCTGTGACCATTTCTCCCCCTAAAATCATGCCTATGTCCTCTACATTTGATAAATATCTCCCCCTTTGTCATCAATGGAAAAGTTATCTTTCCATCTGGGGTTGCTCCCCTTAACTGAATTGTCCTATTTATGGTGCTTCCTCATGTACATCTAAGACATATAAGATAAGCATTCAAAAGAATTCATTTTGGAGTAGAAATAACTTTGAGTCTCTAGCGAAGATACTCAAAGGCTTCCCGTGGAAGTGGTTTTGTAAAGATGTATGCCACTTATTATTTTGTGCCCACATACTCAACTCTAATGTTCTTTGCTGCAACCTATTCCCGTAGAAAGTGATACTTGATTGGAATGTGCTTCATCTTGGAGTGCATCAGTGGGTTCTTTGAGATATTGATGGTGCTTGTATTATCAAAATAGATTGGAATGGGCTCATCATACTCAACCTGTATATCTGTCATAGTTTGTTTCATCCAAAGAACCTGTGTACAACATGTTGCTGCTGCAATATACTATGCCTCGACTGTAGATAAAGATATTGATGATTGTTTCTTGCTTAGCCATGATACTAAACACTCACCCAAGTAGAACAATGCTCCACTAGTGCTTCGTCGGTCATTAATACAACCTTTGCAATCTGCATCTGTGTAGGCAATAAGAGATAGATCCTTTCCTTTTGGATACCATAATCCAAACTCTTTTGTTCCTTTGAGATATCTGAAAATCCTCTTCACTACTAACAGATGTGATTCCTTTGGTGCTACTTGAAATCGTGCCACCTGTCCAACTACCTACATTACATCTAGTTTGGATGTTGTGACATATAGTAGGATACCAATCATTGACCTGTATTTCCTATGATTTGTAGACTTTGAATCATCTTTGCTTAACTTGCAACTGGTTTGCATGGGAGTGATAATTGGTTTGCAATCTTCCATTCCAAACCTCTTTAGCATTTCTTTGATATACTTGGTTTGAGAAATCAAAATTCCTTGGTTTTTTTGACGTATATGAAGTCCTAGAAAGAAGGATAGTTCTCCAATTAATGACATTTCAAATTCATTATGGATATCCTTTGCAAATTTTTGGCTTAACCTGTCATCATCACTAGCAAAAATAATATCATCAACATAAACTTCAATTATTAAAATACTATATTGACTTACCTTGATGTAGAGGTTGTTGTCTACACTTCCTTTTCTGAACCCTGCCTATTGTAGATATTTATCTAGTCTAGAGTACCATGCTCTAGGAGCCTGTTTTAGACCATACAAGGCCTTCTTTGATTTACACACATAATCTGCGTTCTCTGACAACTGAAATCCTTCTAGTTCAATGTATACTTCTTCTTCAAGTTCCCCATTCAGAAAAGATGATTTTACATCCATCTGATATACTTTAATATTTTTGGAGCATGCATAAGCTAAAATCACTCGGATTGCTTCCATTCTGACAACTGGGGTAAATGTCTCTTCAAAGTTGATTCCTTCAACTTGTGCATATCCTTTACATACCAATCTATCTTTGTTCCTTGTAACCTATCCATATTCATTCAATTTATTCCTGTATACCCACTTTGTTCTGATCACATTCTTATCCTTTGGGCTTGGAACCAATTCCCAAGTGTCATTTTTATCTATTTGATCCAATTCTTCATCCATGGCCTTGTTCCAAAATTCATCCTTGTTGGCCTCTTCAAAATAGGTTGGTTCAATCGTAGATGTGAGTGCTAGGTGTGTTTGTTGTGGTGAACGGATTCTTCTTCTAGTCTCAATTCCTGCATATTTGTTTCTGATAATCTGATCTGAAGGATCATTCTTTTGTGCTCATCTGCTAGGTGTTTTTGGAGTTACTTGTTGAACTTGCTCTTATGTTTCTGTCAGTTCTTGAGTGTCTTCTTTCTTGTTTAGTTCTACTTGTAGTTTCTTGTTTTTCTTCTTTTCTCTTCTAATAACTTCTATGGCACACATTAATTCCTCTCAGTAGTCAACTTTTGCATCTTCAATTTCTTCTTCGACTTCTTCATATTCTTCTTTAGATTCTTCATATTCTTCTTCAGAGTCTTGTTTATCAGAGTCTTCTACTTCCATAAATAGAACTCTTTCTGTCTCACTGTCACTGACTTCATCTTCATTTGATGATGAGATGTCTTCTTTGGTGCATACACTTTTCTTGAAAACTTTCTTTGTGGTTCTTTTTCCTTTATATGTTTGTTTTCATTTTGAGTAACCTTCATCATTTATTTTTTTCTTATAAGGACATTTGTTAGAAAAATGATCAATACCATCACAATTAAAACAAATTAAAGGAATCTTACCTCTATACCTACCATCGATTCCCTTGTTCCAGATTTTGAGAAAGTTGGCCACTTCTTCATCATCTTCGGAGACGTCACTGTTACTGCTATGTTCTTATTTTTGCCTTCCCTTTTTCTTTGACTTTTTGGATGCTTTGAAGGATGCTTCTTTTATATCTAGATTTTTCTGTTCAGTTCTCATTTCATATGCTGTGAAGATTCCATGTAATTTGTCTATGCTTATTGAGTTTAGATATGATCTTTCTTCTAGTGTTGATATCTTAGGGTCAAATATCATAGGAAGAGATCTTAGTAGTTTTTGAACAATTACAGATTCTTTGATTTCTTCTCCCAATCCTATGATTGCATTTACTGTTTCATCAACTCGTAAAAATTAAGCTGCAATATTCTCATATTTCTTCATCTTAAGTTGTTTGAACTAGCCTCTGTAAGTTTGAATATTTTCTTCTTTGACTTTTGAATCTACTTCATAAATATTTTGAAGTTTGTCCCAAATATCTTTAGCAGATTTACAATGTGCAACTTTGGTGAATACCGTTTCACTAAGACCATTCAGAAGTGCATTTTTGGCTTTAGAATTATTCTGACCAAGTTTCATTGCTTTGTCATTTGTTGGTGGAACTGTTGGTGTTGTGTATCCATCTACAATTGATTGACAATTTTCAAATCCATGTGCATGTATATATGTTTTCATCCTTATGCTCCAAAATGCATACTTCTACCATTGAACTGTGGTATTCCATTTTTATACAAGTTGTTTCTCTCCATGATCTACCTTTCAGTGGTTAAACTGATTTCTGAAGGAACTAGATCTGATTTCAATTGTTGGATTACTGAGAGGGGGGGTGAATCACTAATAGAGCAATTTAATCATTTTTAACCATATAATCCAAGTGTTATATCAATGTAGAATTATCATCCAATAACTACGGAGTAAATAAGCAATGAAAAAATGAACAATCATACACATACACAGTACACCAATGTTTTACATGGAAACCCAAAGTGGGAGAAAACCACA
>JZKD02S2290628.1:0-17994 GCA_000966675.3 Picea glauca
AAACAAAAACTAAATAGCACACCAAATGCAATAAAATTAAACAAAATTACAAAGCAGGAACATTACTTGGGTTGAAGGGCCCTTCCCGACCATGGGCAACGTGCCTCGAGAGTTAGCTCAGAGCAGAAATATGTACAACAAAAATTAATCCTTTATTTATTGAATATCAAGATTCAACCTCATAATAATACAACAATAGTGTTTTTCTATCTAATCCTTGCTTACAATAATCACATTATATTTATACATAACATATCAAACAAATTCTTGGATGCATCGATCCATCGTTCCCATGGATGAGATTTTCTTGGATAAAAATAAAGAATTATCTACAACCAACGAAGGATCTCATACTAATTTAAATGATCAGATAACTAAGGTGTCAAACCCAAGGCCACGTCATAAAATCTGGGCATGGTGTTTTCAAATCTGGACATATCACGAAATTTGAGCAGATGTCAGTTCGAAGAACCATCAATAACTCCTTAACCATTCATTTGTTTGGAAAACAGTTCGTGCGAGACCCAATTTTCCATTCTAGAAACAAAACCCATGTTCCTGATTCTTTAAATTGTCTTCATGTGCACGAAAATTGAGGGTGAAGTTGATTGTCTAGAAATTTTATTAATTTGGTTGAATTATTCCCCCTGAGCTAGAGGTCCACACGTGTGACCTGAGTGGATTTTGGCACACGATTCTCCATGCCGACGTCACTGCGGAAAAAAACCCATGTTTCTAATTTTTGCCACAAAGCACATGAATATGTTAAACAATGACTGGTACTAGAATGAGAGTGTTAAGCGGGAATGCTGAACTGTAGTAATGGTACAAGAATGTTGATCGTGCTAGTACTAGAATCACACTTCACAAACCAACATAAGTAAATCATGATATAATCATCTTTTAACCACTAAAACGATAGAAAAGACAATGTAGTAACCACACTAGATAAAATAACGAATAATGGCTTTTAATTATGGTTTATGGTGTGTGTTAACAACACAATGTGGGAAAATGTGTAATAATGAATGTTTTTGTACAGCGGAAAACATGGAAAAAGTGGAGCTCAACACTGTCCATATTGCTGACCATATTCATGAATGGCATCGACAATGTATTTTGTGTAAAACAAAAACCACCAAAGAACAACGTCTCAATTGGTTTCTTAAATCACTTGTCCCTGTGATTGCAAACGATGTAGCATGCGCTTTTCCTCTATCAGAAGAGGAAGCCATCAACAAAGCCCAGAAATTTGACCTCATATATGCTCAATCAAGTTACTTGTACACAATATTTCCTGATGCACCCAGACCCATACCATTTGGCCAAGACAAACCTGGGATGTCCCACGCTACAGATGGGTTGATTGGTTCTATGACACATCTCAATCCTTATGGCCACCCGTCACCTACTTATGGTGCAAATCAGTATCCAAAACCATATAGAGGGACATCTTATTACCCTCCCCCCACTCACCAACATTCATATCCTATTGTTCCCCTCAGTCGTTGGGAGGACCCCCACCGGTACCCCAGATGCATTTGGTTTCTCAATCAAGTACAAGTCCACCCCAAACCCCCATATATACCTCCAACAATAGTGTAAGTACTTCGACGTCCTATACTCCATATGGATCATCTCCATAAAGCAATCCCTATTTTCCATTTCCTGGTCCTCCCCAAACGGTTGCTCCTCCACCAGAACAACCACATGCCAGTGTTAATTTTGTTCATCCATCTCCCATTCAACAGGTTCATACTTTTGAATAGTGGAATACAAAAAATCCAGATCATTAGGTGAAAAATTCCAAGAAGAAAGGAAAAAAACAAAATAATAACAACCCGGGACCAGGAAGAAATAACCCCCAACAAAACCGTCTCATTGGGGGAAACCAGAACCCCCAAGGGGGCAATGATAACAGTCAACCATGACAAGGGAAGAACAACAATCTCATAACTAACTTCCCTTGCGCTCTATGTCGTGAGTATGGACATTCTAGTCACCACTTCCCCCATATTGTCAATTACAAATGGATGAAAGAATCCATGAACACACAATGCCCTTCGACGTTGCTTGCCCCCCAGCATGCCCCACAACATTATTTGCAAACACCACCTCCAACCGTTTTGAAAAACCCCATTCCACACCAAGGTGTGATGAATAACCAACAAGATATAAAATCTTCCCCACCACAAATGGGGCAATATCCAAACCCAACTCCTAATCAACCCGAAAATCCAGCGGGTCGCAATATCCTCCATACCAGTGAGGTAGACATTCTTCTGCAAGCACACAATTGTCAATATGACATGCCCCTCGAATCTACCCCAACCACCTCAGAAATAATTCCAACTACAATAGAACAACCATTGATGATCCCATGCCCTAACATTGAACCAAACCCCCGTATACCTCACATTCCTTTACGACGAAATGTACATAACCCTCATGCTAGGGCAACTGATAATTACAATTTGGTTGATGAATTAGCACAGTCTCCTGCTGCCATGTCTATATTGGAGGTCCTCCAAACCTGTCCATCACAATGCAAATCCTTGCTTTCCACCTTAAGGACAGTCAACCCAACAAATACTCAACTAATCACCTTTGATTTAGATATCGAAGAACCATGCCTCCCTGCTTTGGTAGCCTTTCAGATACCAGTTAAAATCCATAACATCACAGTTCATTAGTGCATCATCGATGTAGGTACATCCATATGTATCATGTTCAAAGTAGTATGGCAGAAACTTGGCTCACCTGATCTAGTACCATCTGCCATCACCCTGCGAGCTTATGATGGTCTTCCATCATCCCCTGAAGGGATCTTCCAAAATGTCCCCATAGAACTCGAGAGAAAAAACATCCTGATTGACATTGAAGTTATCGACACCCCACTTGATTACAATATCATGTTTGGACATAGCTACATGTATGCTATGAAGGCGATATCCTCTTCTATGTTTCGTACGATGATGTTCCCCCATAACTGGAAAATCGTCACCATCGACCAACTTACACATTATGAACCTAATCATTCTGCCAATGTTGATAACATCCTCCCTCTTGTCTGTGCTAGATTGGATGTTTTTCCAGTCATCAACATTGGCCCTGGAATATTCGAAGACCCATCCTTGTTAGGAACTTATCATGGAGCAACACCTCTCTTAAACCCTTCTATTTCAGCACAAGTATGTGTATTTTACTCTAACAGAATAGATATCGTAGACACTACTCCTCTCACTGAGGGCCCTCCCCACATAAAATATCCACCAGTAAAAGAACTGTTACCTCAGGAATTCCCTGAGAACATACCTGCACCACTTATCCCAGATTTCGCCCCCCTCCAAGGGAAAATCCCGGTTTGGGAGATAGTACACCAAGACATTACCCAAATCCCCTTTTTCTACCCCCCACCTAGAGTCCAAGCATTCCAAGTCATTGCTACCCTCACCCTTCCTAAAATGGTTCTCGTCATCCATGTATGGTATCTCCACCCACCCTCTATGGTTCCTACACCATCTCTCCCTCCTCATGCAGAGGGATTACCAATGCAGATCCCAGTACATCCCCCTACCACACCACCCCCACCCCCAACTGGCGACACCACTACCACTACTGGGGGCAGACAGAGGAAGAACAAACCCATAGATCCACTCCTTTTCTGAGCTCAACCTCCTTGTGACCTATGCAAAAGAGAAGGAAACCCAACTAATAGATGTCTTACTCTTCCCGAATTACACAATCTTATCCATCTCCCTAAAGCAACCCCATTGTTTGCCACTCCATCAAGTACATCCACTACTACTACAGAATCCTCCACCACACACAAGAAAGGGTTATGAACCAATTTCTCTTGTGCCATATGCTCATAATATGACCATTACACTCATCATTTCCTATCTCTACCTCAATTCTTCCAAACATTAGCTGCAGTACGCCACACATCTCAGCCTGAGCCCTCTCAGGCACTTCCTATTGATGCTCACATTACTGACATTATTTGTATTTCTTCATGAGTTCGAGAGAGAATGAGATGTCCTTGTGCTCCATGTGACTCACTTGCTCATTTCACGTACCAGTGTCCTTTGATTTTTGAATATTGAGGTCATCACTCAACCCCTATCCAACCTCATTCGATCACCCCACCACTCGTGATGTAGCATAACCCCCTCATCCAATCCCCCGATACTGTCATTATCACCTCACCTAAACCTAAGTCACTCCCCATTCCTCCATGGTTCACATTTCAACTGTCTAAGGATATTCCCCCACATCCTCCCAGTTATTCGGCAAGTCTCCCATCTAATATCTTGCCCCCCACCATAGTTTATCGTCCACAATGTCTTGACATTTGGTTTATGTCAAGCGAGTCGTTTCACCCCTGTACGACCCTCCATACAACCCCTAGCTAACATCCATCAAATTCACACAATGCAGGATGATAAGGTCACTAACATGTCTCTTGCAACTCCCAGATTAGTAGCCTCACACTCCCGTAATCTCCAAAACACCTCACATCTCTCTCTGCAGATCAAAAATAGTGTTAGGTACAAATGAAGTGGCAATGTGGGACCACCATCCATATATAGGCCCTTTTTCCCAACTTCCACATTCTGTTGCAGGAGCCCAAAGCCTCCATTTTCTGATCCGTTCTCAACCACGAGATCCTGATCCAGCCATCTATCAGATATTGTTCACATCGGGTATTTGGTTTTTTGTGTGCAGGTACTTGTTCAGCAAGCTTACATCCCCTTCAGGTATATGTTCAACACTGGCATGTAATTATTCCCTCTGTAAACAATTGCATATTCTAGTCACACCCTCTGACATTTGCCTTTAGGGTCCCTACATTTGGCTTTGCAATATCTTTACCTCTACCACATTTTTGTATTTTCAACCGATAGCACTCTCCCCCACATGATTTGTCTCATTCATAGTTCCCCTTGGAAACTTGACACTCATGTTGATTTCACCCCCTAGGATTGGGAGTCCTGATAGTATTTTGCATTTTCGAGAATGAACCCCATACTTCTTCTTATCATATTGCTAACCTTCCCAATGGACTCCCCGGGCATATCATCCTACACTTGGTTCTATTGATTGCACTCCCATAGTTCCATTATCCCTCCATCTCATCCACCATCAGTTTTCCCATCTGTAGATTTTCCTCCATCCATTTACCTTATACAGAAACCCACCCATGGAGCCCCCGCCCTCTACCAATTCTCTTTCATAAACTTGTGCTCTAAACAGACCAAGCCATCTTTCCTTGGGGCACCCATTTCTGTATATGTATACTCAACCCAAATTATTCTTTATTTCTTTGGTAATTGTATAAAGCCCTTGTTTCCAGCATATACGTAGCTTTTTTAGTCGTCATCCTCGATGGCCTTTTTTTACCTTGCAACACAACACATGTCGCCCTTGGTTGGGGCATCAACTCTTTTTTCATATCGACATCGTTAACAAACCCCGAGTATCCGAAATCCATGTACCCATGATCTCTGAGTTTGCCCACTTTGTCAGCCTCTGGCACAGTTTAACCCCATATCTAGTCACCCCCCTGATGCTAGATCTAGTTTTACTGTTGTTTCCAATCATCCCTCAACACCCAAACCAAGGGAAGTATTGAGTCCCATAGTGTCTTGACTTCGTCCATGTTACCCATCAGTACTTGATATCACCCATTACTTAGTGGATTTCAAGAAGCCCTTTTCTTCTTGACATCGCATCTCCCTTCTTGTCGATATCAACACAGTTTCCAAAAGGGCGGCAATATCTTGACTCTCATTACCTTTTAAATGAGGAGTCTCAGACGAAATAGAGAGAGTCATCATTGCTTTCTGATTCTGTTGAACCCCATAACATTCGAATTCAACAAACTCTCATGTTAAGGTGGGTCTTACTATGCGACCATTGCAGTTGTTTCATACCAGCCGAAGACCTCTGAAGTTGATAGGCCATCAATGCCTATGATTCATCGACACTTCTTATAATCATCCATTACTCGCTTCAGAGCCATTTCACCAGTTAGAACCATCATTTGTCGTTATCAACCACCCCCAAGGGCACTGCAACTATCTACACAATCATACATCTTCAGTTACAAACCCACATTTTGGGTTCATGACACAAGCATGGGGCATTCCCACCTTGTTTGTATACAAAAAAAAAAATCTTCCTAGAGCCAGGTTTGGTTCCCATAGTTTCCCCGCTCCCTCTGATGGATAGCTCTTGAAGTTCCTCTCGTCACTCTTCCTTACAATGGCATTCTCAGAAAAAGAAACATTGATTTATTTTGGCTATATGTATGCTCCTAACCTCACACATTAGGGGGCATCTTTTATCACTGAAAAATCCTCTGCAGCGTTGCACACAATGGTTGAAGAAAGAAATCAATTCTAGCAGCAATTAGTACACCTTCAACATAAAAATCCATCAAAAAGGCATAAAACTATACACTTGGTTCAAAAATCAAAGTGTGCATATTCACCAAAGGAAGCACGTGCACTGTGTGCAGAATGTGCAAGCTAACAAAGCCCTAAATGTGCACTGTGCATAGAATGCGCAAGATGCGCAGCTTTCTACGAGCAAAGTTGTGCACTTCTCATGAATGACACATTTATGAATCTTGTCAGCCTCTCAACTACTTCCAGTCCGACCCCCAACATGATTTGACACTCAGATCTGAGTGAAATCTATCATGGAGGTTGGTCAAGGGCTAGGAAGTGCCCTAAAAGGCCCCTTGTTCACACTATGAACCAGTTGTATCTTGCCATGAATGGACACTATAAATATATGCCATGGGTGTGCCAGAAAAATAAGAACTTCAAGGTATTGTTATGCTACAAGAATTCTTCTTGGAGAATCATCTTTTCTCTTTGAATCATTCAAGCACTATAGCAAGGGCCATTCCACTCACCTCTTGAGAGGATTGGCATTGTATTTCTTCACCATTGTTGCTTTCCATTGTATGAAGAGAAGAGCTCTCTATTAGGGAACTCAAGAGCCCTCCCAAGGAGGAAGAGGGGATTCATAAGTACTTGCCTTTCTCTACGGAGCTAGCTTATCAATACATTGCTCCATTGGTAGCTATATGATTGTCATTTTTTTGTTTTCATGGTTCTAGTTATTACAAGCTTCTCTAACATTTATTTCTCTTTGTTTTAGTTTTACTTCCCTGTTTCATGTGTATTTGGTTATATAATCAACTCACAAACCTCTGTCTTGTTTAGCTAACTTGATTATGCAAGAAAGTGTTTTGTTTTTGCTCACCCATGTGGCAAAACCAACACAACAAAAGGCATTTACATAGAGGAGATGGACAGTTGCTTCAGATAGGCACAAATCCTTTGGGATTTAACTATATAGTTTATCAAATCTAATGTCAAATTCAGTCATTGTCTCGTTCTCCTTCTTCTTGATTTGGTTGAACTAAGTCATTAACATTTCACTATCCTTCTTTGTTGCCCATTTTCTTTTGAACAACTTAGTGAAATCTTCATATGATGCTAGGTGATTGTCAGGCAATCCCTTGAACCACCTTTTGGAATCTCTAGTAAGAGATGTGGCCAGTAACTTCATTTCCATATCTTCATGCTCCACTCCCTCATTTTCCATGTCTCGCCCAATTGCATAGAGGTGATCTTCGACTATGACCACATTGTTTCCTGAAAACTTTGACAACCATTTTTTGTTTTCTTTAGTCATAGAATTGGGGTATCCAATGATGGAAACCATGTTCAAGAGATTATAAAGGTATTTTTCCCAAGGAAGATCCATTGTTGCAAAGGGGAGATTACTGTGGAATAAATCTTCCGAGGGGAAGGGTCTTTTGGAAAGACGAATTATGGGAAGGTGGAGTCACCGGATGAGCTTTATGAAAGGATCATCAAGAAAATAAAAGGGAACCTCCCTCAAGTGGATCCGTCGAGCAAGCTAGGGGTAAAGGATTTGGGATTAGATATTTCCAAAGTGTCATTAGGGAACTAAAGAGGATTCAAAATCCTCCTAGGAAACAACGCCAAAATGTTATCGCGTAGATCGTAGGTTGGGAAAAGCCCAACCCAATCCAAAAATGTGAGAGAAATATGGGAGTAGCTACCCACTATCACCTTAGATAGATACACCCCTCACTTTAGTGATGATAAGTCACCCCAAGGGGGGAATATCGGTGAACCTAAGGGGAATGAGACGAAAAGTGGAGTAAGGGTAAGTGAAACCCTTATAGGTCTAGTTTGGAAGTGGTAAGAGACTTTGAAAAGAGTCTTGTTTATGAGGGGAGGTTGCCAAAGTGTATTGTACCTGCAAGAGAATGTTGAACCTGCCCGAGACAAGACAATTTATCGAAATACAAGCCAAATAATCAAAGGGACAAACAAGTGAAGCTTGTTATCCTAAATTGAAGTAGTAAACTAACTGCAATAGAATGAGTTACTAATTGCAGAAATAACCATCAAAAGAATCAAATATTTATTGGATGATCAAGCTCTAAATAAGTAGATAATATTCCAATACTTAAGTACAAACTTTGATGGTAAGATAGGGTTGTTAAATGACATCATCAACAAAGTACAAAGGCATCCCCGTGGCTATAGAAAAAAATTGCTACAACATCAATATCTATCCACCAAAATTGGCAAACAATCAACCCAAAAGATAGCCAATGTCAAGTGGGATTAGTATGGAAACTTGTAAGTAAATTTCAATGGTAGATTAGTGAGTTATGAGAAAGTTTAAGAATGTTTTTCTGCATCCTTAATGGTTGTAGAATTTAATTAATTGCAGAAAAATAATCACAGGGCCAAGCTAGATGCCCTAGTGGCTTAAGCAAGCATATAACACGTAAAATTTATTCCAATTTGAACAAATGCAATATCTCCAAAAATCACGTATTTTAATGCAATGATTTTATTTCTCCAATGAAATTAGATGAGTGCCTAGTCAATTGGGTTATTGAGTCTTGGAAGTAATAGTTATACTTACTACTTCTCTAGGGGTGTAATCCCTTTTACTCCCTAGAGCAAGCAAATCCATCAAGGTAAATCTAGGAGGCTGTAAGCTCGTTTACTCCTGCTAGCAACCTTGAAAAAATGACTTATCCAACAACAATTATGATAGACTTGGTGGAGGTTGTAAGCCCTTTTACTCCTCCAATGGTTAGAACAAGAATAGATATGAAACAATAAGAAATTACCAACAATATTCAGAAATTCCTTACCAATTCCAATAGAAAACATACAAAACCCTTCTCTGCCAATAATATTCCATCAACACGCAAAAGACAAGCCTCCAAGAAGGTAGCACACCACTTTAGCACCACAATAGACAATATAAGAATCCACAAAATTTTCACAAGAGAGAGAGACGTAGACCAAATGCCCAAAGAGGGCGCAAATTTCAGCCAAGTATGTAACTCTCAAGTGAGAGAGTTGTGATAAAATGAAATATCTTAGGTCTATTTTTATAGGAGGCCTTTAAAATTAGTTTGTCCACATATCATTAGGTTAAAACATAATTAGGGAGGCCGACCTCCTCTAATTTCCCCTTTACAATTCAAATTTAATTTTACACAAGAAAGAAAACCCTAAATATGATGTCATACCCCCTAGGGGTGACGTTTTGGCTCTTAGAGCAAGTCGTTGATCAAAGTGAGGGAGTATTTGGGCTTCCAAATGCCATGTATTCCATGATATAGGGTTCCTCCACATCAAAACATGGAAACTCTTCATCAATTCATCACCACCATAATCAAACCCTAGCTCCCAATGTGACGTCAAACCCTAAAAGGTGACGTTTTGACCTTCCAAGGTCAAACGTTGGGCCAAGGGGTATAGGTCTCATCGTACAATATGCCTTCACATGTCTACAAAGGAAATGTTCATCATCTAGATACTCCCAAAGTGTGGTTCATGGTATCCAACCTATGAGATTCCTGCCCCAACGAAGGCCCAAGCTAGGCTTGTTCCTCCACAAATGTCCATCAAACAAGGTCCTCCAAAAACAAGTGAATTCACCCTCCAAGGGTCTCAAGTAAAATGTATCATGCCAAGTGAAATCAAAATTAATAAAAGGGCCACCTAAACATGTGCATCAAATCCACCCTTTCAAATTAAATAAGTGCTCAAAGACCCTAAGTAATTGGTCAAGTTTAGATATGGGAGGGGTGTCACAATGCCCTATTGGGTGAACCAATTCCTCAATTAGGGGATGTTCCCAAGGATGATCCTCTCTAGGTCATGTAATGGATGTGAGATGGAAGGGGTTCTACTTGTAGGCTTATGGATTCATGACATACAAGGGCTCGTATTGTCTCATTTATGGGTGCCTCTATAGAGGGTGTGTTGCCCTTCGTCCACTATGCATGATTTTTCCAAGCCCTTATTTGTAATTAATTTATTAGAATTTTTTCAAGTTGCTTGCCATGCAAGTTGAATGGTGCCTAATGATGCTTCCCAAGTACACATAACTTGCATACTCCTTCAGAGGGAAACACCTTCGACAAACCAACAACCATGTTTTGAGTTTTCAGTACATGCAAACTTTAGAAATTCAAATGCCTGAGTCACTCATGCCAAATTCAACTTCTCTCATCAGTGTGAGCAACAAGTGCATTTGGTTCAGGTTCAGGTTGAGTCGAGTCATGGAACTTGTGTAAACTATTCATTGGGTCGAGAAGCCCACCAACGAAAATCGACTTACCTTTCTTCAAATCATGAACATAGAATCGATCTGCCCAAAATTCCACAATCTTACCTATCTGTATTAACTGAGCAACAAACAATAGATTGGCGCTGAGATTTGGCACATGCTATATTTCAACAATATTCCCATGTCGACAAGCAACATCATCCTGACCTGACCAACAAAATCCAGAGAAAAATCATTAGCAACATAGATTTTACCATCCTCGACTTTATTCAATCTCATGAACAAAGAGGCATCCTTAGTCATGTGGTGAGTGCACCCAAAGTCAACTACCCATTCGTTCTATGCAAAATGAGACAACAAGGCTAGAGAAGTCCTAACTTGGTAGGTGAAATTATCAGCGGGTCAACGTACAACAAACAAGTTTCCTTTAAGGCTGTTATAGCAAGATTTTCCTCACCATTGCTATCTTGCACAAAGTGCCTTTTTCCATTTCCCTATGCAAACTTATCATCCATTTTTGAAAAATACCGAGCTAAAAATAAACATTTTTTCACATATACGTGCCCTATCAGCTATACAACAAGTGTATACGTAGGTTGCTCCACTACAGCCCGTGTACATCAGAATTTGTGCCAAAAAATACAAAAATGGAGTTGGGTTTCCATGTCACGACAAGATATCTATGATCCTTGGCCTTCCATCTACTGGAAACGTTCCGACTCAACCCTTCATTTGCATTGTGAAGGCTATAAGAGCACAATTTCGAGCTATGGAAAAGAGGAGAAAGCATTCAACTTTGAGAGCAAAGTTACTCTAGAGAAATTACTTCATATTGAGTATGCATCCTTTTGTCCCTCAAGTTTGAACACAATGTTCAACCCCCAAGCTCTTTCCCTATTGTTGAGAGAACCTCATTGTCTCTCTCTTGAGCTTGCCTTTGGTGGAGAATTGAACTGGTGGAGACCCAGTTGGAAGGAACTTGATTCCTTGGTTTCGAACTGTGCCAACACAGAAGTCTGTAATGTTGACACTTTTGTTGATCAATTATTAATAGAAATACTCTTTTCCCGTCCTATTGATATCGTGCAAATATATGATTATTATTCATGGGCATGTTTGTAATGTTTATTAATGGATTATGCTATCTGATGTGCTAACCCCTTTTTCATTATCATTATATACTCGCTTTGCTTGTTCGTTGAGAACTTATTGCAAGTACAAATCTTTAGGTCGAAGTGCTCAATGGTGGAACATCATCAAACGTTGGATCGAGGTAGGCCTCTTTCTTATCTTGCACATTAGTTTATATAGCTTACAATAGAATTGAGTTGATTTCTGCAGTCATACATGTCTGTTGTGGTTTACCCTTGGCCATAGAGAGTTTTTTCCTTGTAACAAAACTGGTGACTCCTCAAAAATATTGACTTTGCATGTTGGCCATATGCTCATTTTGTCTCAGAATCACATGATACTATGGTCTTATCATGCACCCTGGCCCTACTTGCATCATCGATAGGTCACCTTGAACCCAACAATCAACATTTCATCATTGGTCGTTGACTGGGTGGTTTCCCTTGTGTTCGACGACAAGACATCTATTCACACTTTGGGATTCATGCAGTCTCTTGGATTCCATTAGCCTTATTGATGGTTACTTCACCTTTGTCAATAGTTTTCATCAGTGGATGTTATTCAGAGGGTCTTTTTCATGTACAACTTGTATTTGATACACGCGAAAGACGCACAGGGTCGTTGGTTCTTGAACATGTTCTTCATCTGATCTCTACCAAATCAGGAAGCTCTTGCTTTGTTCTTTGTGTTGACCTATGAGAGATGCCTTAATGCTCTCCTTTCAGCGGGTCTCCTTCCATTGACTTCATCTCATCTATTCTGGATACGGGACCTAGAGTTTTATGGGAACCTTGAGGCTTGCAGTCATTAGTGGCAGGCTCTCTCACCATTGACGGATGGGAATACACCAATGTATCCTGATCAATGGATTTCTCAAGTGTTCGACATTGACTCCTTTATTCACACTTGTAGGAATTTATTCGGTGCCTTGATACCTACTTTCATTATTGGTAGGTTGTCTCGCATTTGTTAATGGTATACCTCAATGACTGGTAATCAAATGATGTCTCATTATGTTTGACCTCAACTCCTTTATTCACATGATGTAGACTTGCACCCTTGGAAGATAGTGTAGAATAATTGAAGACATCACTATGTGGTTGCATCTTTCCTAAGTTGTTGCTTCCCTTTCATTGGACCAGCACATGTTTGACTTTAGTGATGATGGGAGATCAGATTGTACTCCATGGTATACATATATCTTCAGATTGATTTTGAGACTGGTTTCATTGGGCCTTGTTCATGACTATGACAACTTTTGGCATATAACCGCAATTGTATCTGCCTATTCATGGCCATAGACACTTATTTGGTATATTTTTCACATGGATCTGCATTGTATTCTTGGCAGCCATGTATGCAAAGTCAGTACATAATGTAATGAGAAATCGAGTTCATCCAGCTTGTTCTCTACCACTCCACTCCTGGTTTATTTATAATGTATTTCGGCCATCGCAGATACTCCTCTAATCTCACACATTAGGGGGCATCTGTTATAACAAGATTTTCCTCACCATTGCTATCTTGCACAGAGGGCCTTTTTCGATTTCCCTGTCTAGACTTATCATCCCTTTTTGACAAATCCAGAGCTAAAAATAAACATTTTTCCACATATATGTGCCCTATCAGCTATACAACAAGCGTATACATAGGTTGCTCCACTACAACACATGTACATCGGGATTTGTGTCAGAAAATACAAAAATGGAGTTGGGTTTCCATGTCACGACAAGATATCTCTGATCCTTGGTCTTCCATATACTGGAAACGTTTTGACTCGGTCCTTCAGTTGCATTGTGAAGGCTATAAGAGCACAATTTCGATTTATGGAAAAGAGGAGAAAGCATTCAACTTTGAGAGCAAAGTTACTCTTGAGAAATTACTTCATATTGAGTCTGCATCCCTTTGTCCCTCAAGTCTGAACACAGTGTTCATCCCCCAAGCTCTTTCCCTATTGTCGAGAGAACCTCATTGTCTCTCTCTTGAGATTACCTTTGGTGGAGGATTGAAGTGGTGGAGACCCAGTTGGAAGGAACTTGGTTCCTTGGTTTCGAACCGTGCCGACACGGAAGTCTGTAAAGTTGACACTTATGTTGATCAATTATTAATAGAAATACTCCTTTCTCGTCCTATTGATATCGTGCAAATATATGATTATTATCCATGGGCATGTTTGTAATGTTTATTAATGGATTATGTTATCTGATATGCTAACCCCTTTTTCATTATCATTATATACTCGCTTTGCTTGTTCGTTGAGAACTTATTGTAGGTACAAAGCTTTAGGTCGAAGCACTCAACGATGGAACATCATCAAACTTTGGATCGAGGTAGGCCTCTTTCTTATCTTACACATTAGTTTATATAGCATACAATGGAATTGAGTTTATTTCTGCAGTCATACCTGTCTGTTGTGGTTTACCCTTGGCCATAGAGAGCTTTTCCCTTGTAACAAAGGCATTTAACCTTCTCCTCTAAATCATCTCACTTCTTATAGAAGACTTTCTCCACATGTCTAGTCTTTCCACAATACCGACATGGCTTCTTCTTTCAACTTTATTGTGGTGCATCTGCTTGTATCTGAGGTTTTTTGTCATGGTATGCAAGCTTCTTTGTAGATGCATCAAACCATGCTTTATCCCTAGGATCCATCTTGACCTTTACCTTAATAAATTGGGCCTAATGTTTACCACCAAGCTTACCTTCTCCAAGCAATCTATTTTGATCAATAATCAAAATACCACAAAAATATTCAAAGGTATAATCCTTATCATCTTCCTTGCATGCTTTCCAGTTGGTCTGGAAAGTTGATACAAACATGTCAAATTTTGTTCTCAAGTTCATTAGGACCTACTCGATTAGTTGTCCATCATTACTTTGATAGTTCTTTCCACATTCGCCCAATTTAAACTGGAGTTCTTTGACACACACCAAATCATCCTCCATTCTCTCAAAGGAATGAGGATCGAGAGAGATCAACTCTTTCTCCAATTTCATGATGTGGCTCTTGTTGACTTGGTCGAACAATGACTTCAGCTTCTTCCGAAATTGATGGGGGCATTTGATTCCACTGAGGTGAAATCAAATCTCTCGTGAGATGTAGGTCGTGACGACCCCTACAACATCATCCTTCTTGCCATCAACAATGAATTTCACCTGGTAGTCTGGCGCATATGGAATTGCAACCTTTGTATACTGCCACAGTCCTTTTCTCTTCAGCAGGGTTTCCATATCTGGTGACCGTACTGCATAATTTGATTCGTTCAGAAAAACAAGATCAATCTTTGAATCCATCTTTGATATCTAGATAGACTGGTTTGTTTCAATAATTTCCAATCAACAAACCATCATCCCAGAGTCAATCACACAACAAATCCGAATCAACAAGGTTTGTAGATAACAAGTCGAGGTTCAAACCATTGGCTCTGATACCGTGTTGGGGAATAGGGTGGAACATGACATGAAACAAAGAACACGGTATTGTAGATAATCAAAGAGGAACAAATTTTTTTTGAAGATAAAGGGTGGTGTTTAAAGACATTGTTACAACACTTAAGCAGGGCACACTATGATCAAAACATCACAGTGCACGTTGCACATCTTGATCTGCATGATCTATTACACAATCTCCATTGTTGATAATGACCAAGGGGTCTGCTTTTATAGTCTCGATATCTAACCAACTTCCATAGAATCAGAAAGATCTTGTCCACATGCAAACATCAGTTGTTATAGTTCACTCTGCCAAATCTGCTTTGTCGAGTCGGCTCGACAAGGATGCTCGACCCCACCACCTACGCGTCTAACTCATAGTCGATTGTTGGGTTGTTCGATCCATTGCCCAACTATCTTCGATTGTTGGTCGACTGTTTGACTGACAGGCACATTGACTACTCGACCGACAGGTGTAGTGCGTTGGTCGATCGCCCAACCGACTTTATCCAGATGTAGACCTCTCGACCAACTAAACCCATGAGATGTGTGATGAACCATTAAGATGTTCCAACATTATTGTCTAATAATAATTCCAAAGATTATCAATATGATATTGTTAAGTACATCTCCAATGTCTTGTTGCTATTTTGATCTTCACCACTTCCATGATTTATGAGGGGCTACTTTAGATATTTCATCATGTGGGTGCACACATCTCTCATGCTTCTATAGATTTTCATAAGTTCCAACAAATGAATAGGATTATTGAGTGTTATAGCAAGATTTTCCTCACCCCATGAAACTTGCTTAGAAGGCCTTTTCCATTTCCCTATGTAGACTTGAAGTCCCTTTTTGCAATTCTCAAAGTTAAAAAACATATTTTTCCACATATATGTGCCCTAACAGCTATACAACATGCGTAAACATAGGTTGCAACATTACAACCCACGTGCATCGGGTTTTGTGTCCAAAATTAAAAAATGGTGTTGGGTTTCCATGTCACGTCATAGGATCCATGATCCTTGACCTTCCATATACTAGAAACATTTCAACTCAGGCCTTCAGTTCCATTTGAAGGGTATAAATGGGCCATATCCAAGCTGTGGAAGAGGGAGAAGAATTCAACTTTGAGAGCAAAGTTACTATGGAGAAATTATTCACTTCATCTTGAGTCTGCATCCCTTTGTCCTTTTAAGCCTGAACACATTGTTCAACCCCCAAGCTCTTCCCTCTTTGATGGAGAAGCTCTTTGTCTCTCTTATATGAGCTTGCCTTCAGTAGAGGATTGAAGTGGTGGAGGCCCAGCCGGAAGGGACTTAGTTTCTCAGTTCCGAACGTGCCGACACAGATGTTTGTCATTCATATACGTATGTTGATTACATTTTAGTAGAAATACTCTTTTCTCATCCAATTAATGTCTCACAAATATTTGAATTGTTACTCCATGGGCATATTTGTTATGAATATTAATGAATTACGCTATTATATGTCCTAACTTTATATATTATCACCATATGCTTGTGTATCTTGGTTGTTGAGGACAAGTTGCAAGTGTATAGCTTTGAGTCAAGTTCTCAACGGTGGATTTCATCGAACATCTCGATGAGGTAGGATCTTTATATTGTCTTGTTAGCATGTTTGTTTATATAGCATACTTGAGATTAGAGTTTATTTCTGCAGTCATTTTCGTCTATTGTGGTTTACCCCATGCCATAGAGTGATTTTCCTCGTAAAATTGAGCACAACTCATTTCCTTAGTATTCAAATATTTACAAATTGAATGCATAATATCTTAACTCCCTTTAACTTTACCTCTTCATAGAAGGAAGACTAAATCGACCAATTTACATGATCCATGTAAAGGCAACCATGTTTGGTCTAAATCCTTTTATGGAGCTTTCAATTTACATATTAGAAATCATATATTTGGAATGTTGTCACATTCCCAGTTCCAAAACTACATGCTAACTTTCCAACCTATCAACTCTTGACCTTGAAGGGGAAACTTGTTCAAAACTTTAGTGAACAAAGATTATATAGAATGATTTGATCCATTTGTGGATGTTGACATAGTTGATGCACATGTTTATTATAATGATATTTTGAGATGTTAAATACATATTTCACCTACACTAGTTCCTCTTCTAGATTTTTACTTCTTGATCTCGAGCTTTTTGAATAAATTTCAGACTCAACCTATATAATGAAAAATATAGTTTGAGTATATTGTTGTCTCTTTACATTGTTCCATTGTTATGTTCATTTCAATAGTGCCTCTGAATTGATTTAATGAAATATATGAATACATTTATCAAATGAATTCCTTCCATTCTTATTGACATGCTAGTACATAGCTATTTCTAAACTTTGTTTAGATATGACATAAGAATAACAGATCCAAAATCAAGGAACATGTCATCATGGAACATTGCACCTCCATAATATGGATATGTAACTTTTATGAACCTTTCATATCTTTTGTGCATAAAATTCCTTATTATAATATTCTTACTTAAAGAGATATTATGTCGAGTCATCGGATTTAGGGTGGAGAAGTCATTTCATGATGAATGGAGACATAAACTCAAATAAAGAAGGTGCCCCTAGTGAAATTTGTGATGAAATGTCTTTAACTGACTCACCTTATTTTGCAGACCATGGATTCCCTATAATATGGTATATACTTTATGGATATTTTCTATAACTCCCTTTGGTAAAATGATAACCATGATATTACTTACCTTGCTCTATTATGGCCTAAATCACATCACACAT
>JZKD02S2290650.1:16165-27904 GCA_000966675.3 Picea glauca
CACTACTTTTGTGTCGCGCACCAATATCCATCCTGCATAGTTTTGGTTCTTGCACTATTACCTGTTGTGCGCAATTTTTGTATCATTCATTGATATTCCGTGTGCATTTTACTTTATGCGCGGCTCCATGCCAAAGTCTAGTATGCCCCCACCGTGCACCAATACTTTGCGCGTACCATTAACTAAACTATCGCGCAACAACTTATACCCACATTGCGCATGCACCAACAAAATCCCTCTGCGCTCTACCAATACTGCACACACCACGCGAGCCATTATTATGTGTGTGCACACTACGCGCATCTTATTATGCATATGAACACTGCGCAATGCTAAATTTAGAGTGCGCACCTGCACACCAATGTTTTTTCGCGCGATGCCAAAATTTAGCGCATGCACCCGCACATCAACATTATTCCGCGTGGTGCCAAAGTTTAGCGCATGCACCCACACACCAACATTTTTCCGCACGGTGCCAAAATTTAGTGCACGCACCCACACACCAACATTTTTCTGCGCAACGCCAAAATTTAGCGCACGCACCAGCACACCAATGTTTTTCCGCACAAGGCCAAATTTTTACATATCACAATTTTTTTATTGCGCATCATGCATTTTTAGTGCGCCCACCTATGCACATTCATTTTTATGCGCATCAATTCCTCATGAATTTCGCTACAGAAATTGGGGCTTTTGCTTAACTTTTCCCTAATTTTTACCATAGACATTCTACAACTATGAAATTTGCTTAATTTCACCCCGATAACACCAATTCAACCTGTGTAACAACAAATCGTTGTGGGTTGACATTTCTGGAGCAAGTTTTTCCCAAACTCAATTCATGAATTGAGAATTTTAATTACTAAACTCGCTCCATCTATCATGGCTTCACTGTAACTTCAAATTCGACCCATTCTAGGTCTGAATTTGCTAGAAAAGATATTAAATCAATAATATCTCACCACATGGCCAAATTTCTCAATTTTCACATGAATTTAACAAAATAAATTGGAGCTTTTTCCCAATTCTGCGTTGTTGTTTCTAAACTTTACCATGGATGCTCTGTAACTTGAAATTTGGCCACTTCAAAATCAATCCTCTGTGAAATTTCGCTTCAACTCAACTTGCTCAACCCATTTAGGCTCAGTGTTGACAACTGAAGCTCTCATACCATATTGTAACATCCTTAGCCACCCACACCGAGGCATGTGGAACATAATGTAACATACCCAACATCCAACTGATCTATGCCACATAAATTTTTCGAACTGTATGCAATTAAAATATATACATACAAAACTCTTGCGGAAAAATATATATAAAACGTAAACAGAAAAATACATCTGTAAATGCACAGATTCACACTGAAATAATAGTAAACGTATACATGTAGCATATACAGGAAATACCCATAAATATATAGACAATTATAATCAAACATAGGTTAAACCATAAAAATAAATATGTAAATAATAATCCAGTATGTAAATTTATCGCACAATTGACACTTATCTTGGTAAAAATATCACCAACTGCATGCAGACCTTCCACAAACCTCCCAGCCATAGACCACACTTCTCATCACTCTCAACAATGGGTCACCCCCGAGCTCAGACTAAACTCCACCCGGGTAAAGGGTTCCTAACCAGGCTAATGGCTCATGGACAACATGAAAGACTTTGTCATAGGTGCCTACTCAAACTAACAGTCTACAGTCCCTCATTCCCCACATGCCTATCCCACCCCAGGAAGTGTGCCCCTTCTTTGCTCAATAGTTCTTCAGCTTCCCCATTTCCTTTTCAGGCTTCAACAATAGGCCGGACAGGAAGTCTCAGAGCCCTGTAGTTGCAGTTTAGCACCTTCAGGAAATCAATTCCCAGCAATTCTCTCACCCAGATATGAATTGATCACGGGCCTAACAACTCGCCTCTTCAATATCCCACAGAACTGACAACCCTCTTCTTCAGTCTAGCTCCCAAGCTAACTAGCTACACAAACATGTATGGCTATGGATACAGGTTTAGGTACAATGACATGAAGGTACATAGGATATCTCAATGAGTGTGTGAATTCTCATGGATGATTGACTGGATGAATGAATGATGGGAGGAATGCTAGAAAGAATGATCGAAAATGAACTAAGTCCAAACAACATGTATGTATGTCCTCATCTTGACACTTGTCATGTTGAGAGCTACTTTGGCCCACTTGTCCCCATGTTTAGAACTTAGGATAAAATAATTATCCATACTTTATACTTTAAGAAATATTAAGATAATATTCCTTTTTGGCTTAAGCTCCCCAACTTAGCCCCTTTTCCTTAACTTTTATCCCCCACCCTTTCCCTAACTAGTGGAGTTTAGTCCCCCATAGTCTTTTATCGTGGTCGGTCTACGTGCAGTGATATATTTTATATTAATGATGAGACATATACAAAAATAGGTGGGCTGGCCTTTAGCATCTAGGCTCTCTGGCCTAATACAAACATAAGCCTTCTATCTTATAATAACTAACTCACCAACCTATAAAAAACAACATATACATAAAGGCTCCCTGGCCTCAAAATCGTGTGCACTTAAGTTATTGTGCGCGGTATCCTGGAATGTGCACACTTCATCATTTTATTGCGCAGTACATGTGCGCACTATACCATGGAAGGTGCACACAAAAATGATGTCAAATATCTCACCAGTTTACGTACATTTGTATTTACATTTACAATTGGGTTCGGCCTAGGGATATTACAAACCTATTGTTATCTCCTCTTCAACGATGTCAAAAAACTCTTCATCTTACAAACATAAACGAATGGTACTAAGTGCTCTTGCATCTAGATCTTCCTAGTCCTTATCTATCATGCTTTCTAGTTTCTTTATCTTTCCAGTGAACGCCTTTTTCAATCCTTGTTGCACAAGTAGATCCCGCATCTTGAACTTCCATAGTGCAAATGATCCGGATTATTTTCGGCACGAAATGATAGCGGATATATAATAAATAAATGTACAAAGATATCCTGGATATCCAATAATATAACATAAATGTATCAGAGAAGCAACCATAAACACAAAGATACATTAATACACAATTTTATATTAATGAGCGAAAATGTACAAAGACTGTAAAAACACAGAGTGAAAGACTCGCTATAATGGTGGCAACTTATCTCTGAGAAGATATGTGTCCACTACTTGCATTCGCAAGAAGATTATTTTTTTAAATGAGGATCCAAAGGTCTTTTTATCATAAAGAACATCCAAAACCCTAACCCCGGAAGATGAAAATCCAACAGTTTTGTGGATCATGTTTTGAGTAGTTTGGTGTATCAACTTCCTGGGGGTGTAACTTTGGCATACGATCTTCGTTTGGGGTGCACAATAGCTCGTTGGAAATATATCATCGAGGATATTCATTTTGGGGGCTGAATCAGAGCCTTTGGCTATTATTGAGAAGCTCGATCCCAAAAAATCTTCATTTAGGCCCTCAAAATGGCCCCGGAAGTTAAAAATTGCTAAAACTAGTAAATTACAAAAATTGTTAGAAAATTGTTTTGAGCCAATTGGAAAAGGTGGGTGGCCACTGATATCCACCTAGATCAATCCTCCCTCCTTAGGAAGCAATGGCCTCCATTGTCTTGAGTTCCCAAGGGAGAGAGGAAATCGTTTGTTGAATCTACATCTTGATCAGTTGCTTGCCTTGTTGGAGATGTTGCATTGCTTAGCTTGTTGAAGGTTGTCACGAACTTGTGGCTGGAAGGGTTGGAAATTTTTAACCAGACTAGATACATGAGATGCTTGTGTGTAGAAGGAATCTTTACACTTTCCTGCAATCTTGTCGACCTGCTTCTATTGGATACAAGATGCTTGGATTAAGGCTGTAATGGTGTTCTTCTATTCACGCTTTGAACAGACTGTGAAGAAATTGAATTTTGTAGTATGAGATACTACCTTGTGGTGTTTTTTAGGTAGGACAATAGTCAGAATTACCTCTGGTATCCTATAGAGATGAACCCCTAGAGTAACAATGACATTACGGGGTCGAGACTCATAAATAGCATGGTGCTTACACATATATGGTTGGCCCAAGAGAACATCACAGACATATAGGGGGGAAACATCACACAATACCTCATCCTTGAAGGGTTGGATGTCGTATGACAATCGACACTGCTGGTTGACAAGAAGATGTCATCCCTAGCGAAGGCACTCGATGTTGTATGGTTGTGGGTGTGGTGTTGTCGACAATCCCAAATGTTTGATGACCTCTGCTAAGATGAGGTTCTTCTGGCTTCCACTATGAACAATAAAATGCAGCATGGTCCCCTTCACCCACATTTGTGAATGAAAAATGAGCTCCCCCTCTTCTGGATATATTGGTTCTTTCGGTTGAATTGTTGTGGTCGCAACAATAGTAGTGGGGTTGTGTCAATGGATTACTGAGAGGGGGGGTGAATCAGTAATAGAGTAATTTAATCCTTTTTAACCATATAATCCAAGTGTTATATCAATGTAGCATTATCATCCAATAACTGTAGAGAAAATAAGAAATGAAAAAATTAACAATCATACACATACACAGTACACCAGTGTTTTATGTGGAAATCCAAAGTGAGAGAAAACCATAGAATGTTTTTTCTTATATTTCTTGAAGAATTACATTCATTGGAAGCACCAACTTCCTTTGTTTTCCATCTGCAACTGGAAGGAGGCTCCAACCACCTAGTTTCTTAGGCTACAACCTGAGGGAATCTCCAACTCCCCAATTCTCTAGCTACAACCAGAAGGAGGCCACAACCCCTTATGTTCTTTGTCTACAATCAGAAGGTGGCTACAACCACCTGTCCTTGCCCCATCCAACTGCCCTGACGTATACATATAATGATGGAACCACTCTCACACTATCATTGTGAGATATAATATTGTAAACCTATACCAATCAACCTGCACCAAACAACCTATACCAATAACTTGAACCATGCATCAACCATGCATCAACCTGCAATCAACCTGTACCATAAACAAGTGCATCAACCATGCACCAACATGTAATCAACATGTATCATAAACANCATCAAACTTTTTTTTAGTCTCACATGACTAGTTTTGGATTAGTCAACAACCCTAACTTGAAATAATCATAACTATGTACCTATAATGAATAAAGATATGAAACTAGTACACAATGTTTTTCAGTGTGTTTTATGCAATTCCTCCAGGTGTCACTACTTGGAACCTTTCAGAACATGAGTTATAGCAAAAATGGCATACTTTGTTGAATTCTGGCTTATTCTAGAGAACGAACTTGTAGAGCGTGCCCTGCATGGAATATTTTTTTTGTTTATATGAAACTTTTACATAGAATACTACAGAATGTACTCTAACCAACACTTTTTGTCTTACTTAATTTGGATCTATTATGAATAAGTTATGACGTTTTTACCCGAAACACTTGTTGTAGACTAGTTCCGGGACTAGCCACAAACCCTATTTTCCACGGAGTGTAACTCCAAAAATACAACGACCCACAAGCTGAAATTCATACCAAAGATACTTGGATATGTTTTCTTAATGGACTATCAATTTCACAGTATGAATCATTCTATAAAAAACGTTATTGCGGAAATGGTGAGATGACCTGTAAATAACATACCTTAGAGAGCATCATCAAAAGAATTTATCCTCCCTTGAATTTCGGCCTTCTTTACTTCACTTTATGTTTGAAATTTGGATTAGATATCCTTTGGTTACCTCAGTCACCTGTAGATATTCAATATTCTCAAGTGTGATATAAAATGAGAGAGCCTTGCTTCTTATTTATACTTTCATGTAGCTTCCTCAAGGGGTTACCTTTTAACCATCTTAANATCTGTGCTGAGATGAGATTCTTTTGGCTTTCGCTATCAACAATAAAATGCAACAGGGTCCCCTTCACCCACATCTGTGAATGAAAAAAGTGTTCCCCCTCTTTAGGATTTGTTGGTTCTTCCGGTTGAATTGTTGTGGTCGTGACAATAGTAGTGAGGTCTGCGTCGATGATCTGTCTTCTATTAGTATTTTTTGAATCAGATTTTGAATCAGGGTTCAGCTCCTTGTCTTTGATCTCGACCACCAATGATTGTTTTGAGCGACATAAATTAGTGTTGTGCCAGGGGCTTTTGTGAAAATCACACCATTTTCCAGTGTCCTTCTTCATCTTTACGTGACCCTTCTTTTCATGTGGCTTGGACTGGTTTTCAGAACGTTGTTTGTTAGGATCATATTCATCATACTTTGGTTGTTGTGGATTTGCAGACCCAAACTCCTATTTGTTCTAGTGCTTAAATTTCTTCTGGATTTTAACAACATATCGATAAGAAACATCGAGTGATGAGATGTCCAGAAAATCCATTTCAGTTTGGATGTATCTGCGTAGAGCCCCATGGTATTTCAGAACCAAATGTCATTTAAAGTCTTTGATACCCAAATTGGTGCACAAGGTATGGAAGGTATTGGTAAAATATGGAACTGCTTCGCCCCTCTCTTGACGCAACATGGTCCATCTCATGTATTGGTCTTCATAGTTTCCAACAGGGTAATATTGTTCCTTGATCGCATCCACAAAAAAATCCCAAATGGGCTCGACGCCATATATTCCAAATTCCTCCATGGAACTTTTCTCCCAGTAAGTTTCCCACCAATGTTTGACATGAGGGAGAGCCTTAAGGAGTGCAAAGGTGATCTTTTCCCTGTTGGAGAAATTATGAACAAAGAAATAACCTTCTAACCGATTTAACCATTTTTCTAGGGCATCTACATCTATTTGTCCTTCAAATATGGGAATATCAAAATTAACTTGTACCTTGAAAGGAAAGGTGCCTCCAAAGTGGTCTCTTGATGAATACGCACATGTTTTTATTGGCAGGCGTTGAAGGATGTGGGAAAAATTCTCCATCATTTTGTCCCTCTGTTGCACGAGAGCTTGCTCAAGCAACAGATTAATAGAATCATTTGCTCTGTCGTTTTTATTTTCTTCTGCCATGGAGTGTTTCTTGGGCGTGCGAGAGAGATTGTCCTAAAGAGAGACAATATTGAGACCCAACTTGTTATACTCAGTCCTCATCGAGGACATGCATTGAAAAACGATCAAGAGCAGCCTCCTCTGATACCACTGATCCAAATTATTTTTGGCACGAAATGAGAGTGGAGATATAATAAAGCAATGTATAGAGATATCTAGGATATCCAATAATATAACATAAATGTATTAGAGATTCAACCATAAACATAGAGATACAGTAATACACATTTTTTTATTAATGAATGAAAATGTACAAAGACTGTAAAAATATAGAGTGAAGGACTCGCTATAATGGTGACAAATTATCTCTGAGAAGAGAAAAAATCCTCTAATTCCATTCACAAGAAGATGATTTTTTACAATGAGGCTCCAAAGGCATTTTTATCATAAAGAAAATCCAAAACCCTAAACCCAGAAGATGAAAAGCCAACAGTTATGTGGACCTCGTTTTGGGTAGTTTGGTGTAGCAACTTCCTGGGGGCATAAGTTTGGAATATGATCTTTATTTGGGGTGCATGATAGCTCGTTGGAAGGCATATTCGAGGAGATTCATTTTGGGGGCTCAATAAGAGCCTTCGACTATCATTGAGAAGCTCAATCCCGAAAAACCTTCATTTAGGCCCTMAAAATGGCCCCRAAAGTTTAAAGCTGCTAAAAATAATAAATTACCAAAATTGCGAGAAAATTGTTTTGAGCCAGTTGGAAAAGGTGGGTGGCCACCAATATCCACCTGGATCAACAAAGTTATTCTTRCCGGTGAATTTCTCCACCTCAAACTTAGAACTCTKCACTTTCGCCATTAACACACATCGCCCAAAAAATCACAGCTTCTAATAAACCATGCTCTTAWAATATCAAGGGTGAAATTAAAAAAAGGTTTAGGCTAAAAAATATATTAAAAAACYCTTTTCCAAAAAGATCCACCTTAAAGCATTATCCACCCACTTTAATCATAAAGTCGATTCCTCTATGTAATTTGTCTTATGTGCATAACAAAGGTCCACCTCACCTTTATTAAATAATATCCCCCATTCACAAACTTACCAAAGGTCGATTCATTTATACCATGATCCTCCCAAAAAATGTGTATTTTTGGATTGTCTCACCTTTCAATGAGGACAACCCGCGACAAAAATTCTCGCACCTCATTAAAATAGTGCCTATGACAATTTTCCTATGACAATATTGTCAAGTTGTCGCATTGTGTGTTGTATATTACACTTTCAAAATTGAAAATTTTGCAAGTATGCCTGCGACTGTCGCACTATGTAAGAGGGTCATCCTGTGACAATGTAATAAAACTCGTCCTAGGTTGATCCACTCCACTTGACTGGACTTGGATTGGTTAAACTACTCTACTATCCAGCGATCAGATTTTCTTCTCCTACGCTCTCTGATCCTTCAACTCTATGCTCAGATAACACTTGTTAGGCAACGGAAACAAAAAACGTAACAAGATTCTAATAGCAAAGAATATAAACCAAGATTAAACCCAAAACAACAATCAATCACACAATTGACACGGTGATTTACATGGAAACCCAATGCTGGAAAAAACCACGAGAAATGCTAATCAATATCTTTATTATTCAAGGGAGAATTACAATAGCCAACACCATAATGCAAGCATCCTCTCCTCACCACGCACACACTATGTTCCACAGTATTGCATCTTGCTCACACCTTGCACTACATTGTACTCTCACCTATATGGGTATGCTCTTATATATAACATCTCTCAAACAATTAGACAAACTGATTATAATAGGATCCATCAGTTACACAAACTGTTAACAGAAGAGTGCATGCATGCACATTCTAAATATAGATGCATGCATGTGCATGTGACCATATGGGAAATTCGTTGGCATGTTTCCAACAAGATCGAAATCCAATAATGTTGTTAGAAAGTTGAGAGGGGCATTTGATGTTATTTATATATTTTATGGTTAGAATACGCTGAAAAGTCTCAAAAGCCTCATCAATACTAGTATTTTTAAACAAACAACCTCATTAATAGTAGTATTTTTAAACAAATAGAAGAAAGTGGTTAATGAGAATTAAATTTGACAATAATTACATTTAGAAAGTTGAGACGAGCATTTGATGTTATTTATATGTTTTATGGTTAGAGTAGGTTGAAAAGCCTCATCAATACTAGTATTTTTAAACAAATAACCTCATTAATAGTAGTATTTTTAAACAAATAGTCGAAAGTAGTTAATGAGAATTAAATTTGACAATAATTACTTTTAGAAAGTTGAGACGGGCATTTGATGTTATTTATATGTTTTATGGTTAGAGTACGTTGAAAAGCCTCAAAAGCCTCATCAATACTAGTATTTTTAAACAAATAGTCTCATTAATAGTAGCCATTGAAAGTGACCCAATGTAGTGTAGTTTTATTCAACAAAGAGTTAATGTTATTCCATCTCTTTTAGATGAAATGTAAGAAGTTGGTTTGTAGAAAGGAGATTTTATTGAATCAAAGGAGGAAAAATTGCCAAAGAAACCTCAAGTACCATTAGGAGGAATGATTGGAAAGGATCACTTTGGTGAACTTGCAGATATCAAAGAACCAATGGAAAAAAAAAATGACACAATGGAAGCACAAAATGACGTTGAAGAAGATGATAATGTGTCTATTGAGAATGATGAATTTGGGATATATGATATTGTTGATTAGTTTAAAGATGTCTTTGAAGACGATGCTCAATTTTGCAATTTTTTGATGAGCGATAACTGTAATGATTTGACTTTCACATTTTAAAATAAAAATAAAGACATATCTATTGTTGTTTTGTGATGAATATATATATATGTGTGTGTGTGTGTGTGTGTGTGTGTGTGTGTGAATCACTATACATTGGAAAATTTTATTATATGTTGTAATTTTTTTATTTCAAATGTATAAAAATATGACTTTTATTGTTCAATTATGTCCATAAAAATGCTTTATTTGACATGTTATTTTAAGGAATATGTACCAAAATGTATAGATTTTTTTATTATATATGGCTATAAAATGTGTATTTTTTTGCTAAATATTAAAAAACATTGTTATTTAATTACAATTTTTTTTTTTTCGATTTATTGAAGTAAAGGTAAACAATGTGTTAAAAATGATGTTTTTCACTATATTTAAAAAGTATGGAACAATAAATAATTAAGGAGACAAAATCATAACTTCAAAAAAGTAAATGATAAAAAATATTTTTAAGATTGAAAGAAGCATGAAAAAAATGACTAAAAACAGTGTTATTTAACTACAAATTTTTTCGATTTATTGAAGTAAATGTAAACAATGTGTTAAAAATGATGTTTTCACTATATTTAAAAAGTATGGAACAATAAATTATTTAAGGAGACAAAATTATATGAAAAATAGTAACTTCAAAAAAGTAAATGGTAAAAAATATTTTTAAGATTGAAAGAAGCATGAAAAAATGACTAAAAACACCGTTGAATAAAATAAAAATAAAAATAAAAGTAGAAAAAAATGAAAATAGATGAAAAATAAGCATTTAAAAAAACATTGTGGATCAAAAAATTTAAAATATCGAAAACTACCTAAAAAGGGGGGGCGGGATTGGTGCTATCGTTAGTACCATTTTTAAAAACGGGGTAAAAAAATGGACCCCCGAAAAAATGAGAACTTTTGTAGAATTCTCATTAAGTTGGTAACTATGTTACCCTCATAGGGTAGGGTGGAGGTGGACGGAATAATAGAGAGAACGTTATTATGTTCTCTCTATTATTCCCCCCATCTCCACCCTCATAGGGTAGGGTAGGGTGGGGTAGGGGTGTGGGGAATAATAGAGAAAACACAATATAACAGAGAAAATATAATATGAGGGTGTGGGTGGGTGTGGTGGGAATAATAGAGAAAACATGTGGGGGTGGGGGGAATAATAGAGAAAACATTATGTTTTTTGTATTATTCCCTCCATAATGTTTTCTCTATTATTCCCTCCACCTCCACCCTCACCCTCAAATAATTTTTATATGGGGGTGGGGGTGGGGGTGGGGGTGAGGGGAATAATAGAGAAAACACTTATTTATTATTCCCTCCACCTCCACCCTCACCCTCAAATAACTCTTTCTTTATTATCCCCCCACCTCGCTTCCAGGTCCGGAGTCAATCCCATTGTCAAGAAAAACCCCTTCGGTATCATTGCGAGAATATTCCAAATTGAAATAAATATATATGATAAAACATTGAATATATATCATTCGGTAAAAAAACCAAAAAAAAAAATGGTACACTTTAATTATCTAATTTTAGAAACAAAACCTAAAACCTAAAACAAAACAAAAACCAAATCTAAAGTTGAGCGCTAGAATTCAAAGCCAATCATGAGAGATGGAGACAAGACCCTGAACAAGAGCTAACCTTCCCCAAATCATTGAGTTTTTGGGATAAAAAATCTCCAAATTCGGAAGGTTCGATTCCTAATGGATCAGGTCAGAAACAATCCGACAATATTGCACGTACTTAGCCATAACCACTAAGCCTTTTTGGAAGTAAAATCCCTAACAATGAAGGTTTTTTAAACGCGAGCGTGGTAAAGAGGAGGGATGTAGAGTAGTTGATGCATAGACAACACAAGCGCATTGTAAGCTCTCAATTGAGCAAGGGGCAGACATAGGAAAGACAAAGGACAAGAAAAAGTTGTTGTGATAGGA